>JAAOOA010002855.1:0-30594 GCA_012861695.1 Trematomus loennbergii | reverse complement strand
GGTGGCGACGAGAGTGTCACGTTACTTCTCTCACGGCATAGTTCACGGCATGGTAGGCGACGACCGACACGATTGTCTGCTCAGTGAGTTCGCTCTTTGGCACAAATCACACCTCATACAATATCACCCCCCAGTGCGTCACATTTCCACAGGAGGATGGGCCCCCCCCCCGCCCCCAGAGAGCCAGGTTCCTCTCAAGGTTTCTTCCTCACGAGGGAGTTTTTCCTTGCCACAGTCGCCACACAGTCTCTAGACAACAGGACACATTCCACTCTTCTCTTCAGCACTGACACACAATGTGATATCCACTGTCAGCATTTGGCTTGCTCTCTAGGTTTAACAAAATAAAAATTAAACACCATCTCTCTGCATGGAGCATATTGCTTTATATTTTTTAAGTCAAAGGTTTTTGCACACGTACTCTAATGGTTACTACATACACTGACTGTTTGTTTTTTAAAGGCTATTACATGAAGTCAATTTCAAAGTCAACTTTATTTTCAATCTTCTGTGTATGTGATACAGACAGGGAGATCAAAATCTGGGATCTGAGTCTGAAGGGTGTTTTATTGGAGGAAATACACATTTATGCATAATGCTCCTTTTAGCGTAAAGTGTGAAAATAAATTACTTGAAAGACATTTAAGGCAATGTCAATGACCTGAACAATTTGCACATATTGTATATATTGTACTCAATTACCTCATTGGATTTAACTCTTTCTTATTTTATATTGTGTATGCCTTAGAAACTCTATTGATACATATATTTTTCTACTGTTGTAGGATGTATTTATTTACAGTTTATATTCATTTCTTATTTTATTCTATTTGCATTTTATTCTTTATATTTTAACTCATGTCGAAGTAATAATAATAATAATAATACATGTTATTTATATATCACTTTTCCCGGTGCTCAAAGCGCTTAAATCGGTGATAATGTGCAGCGAGGTGCACGAGCTGCACATTATCCCGCTTATTACACTGCCAGATACTAAACAAACTAACGACTCGACTCCCAATATGAATTGAAATTATTTTATTGACTCAAACATTTTCGTATTTCTTCCGCTAAGAAAAAAGAACTGTTCCATGGCGCACCAACGGCTGGAACATCGACAACAACAACTTTACGGCAGCATTGTCCAACTCTTGTTTACAGTTTCTGATCCACTAACAGGTCCTTAAACTCTACAGAGCAGCCCATACCGTGTTCCTGTTAGTGTTTACTTCCTGTCTGCCTTCTTCTGGTGATTTATCTGACGTCCAGCGCTCCGTCTTTTAACATATTTTCCTTTCTCTCTCTTGATCCTCCTTAGCAACGGTCATAATAGTGCTTGACAGCGGTCTGTTCTACTGTCTTAACAAACTGTCACATTTTCTGAAATGACCAATCAGAATTGAGGATTCAACTAAGCCTTGTAATAATGCCTGTTAACATGCTGCTGCTGTGAAAACTTCCAATGTGGGATGAATAAAGTATATCTAATTTATCTATGAAGGAATTTGCCTTGGTGTTTGATGCATACAATACATATAGACGATATAAAAAAAACAGATGAAAGTACAAGGTCAAGAACATTAATAGTGAATATAAAAATGCATAGAAATATGACACTTTAGTGCAGGATGTGTTTTGATATTGGGGCAAAATAAATCTCGATAAAGAATAGTATTCCAAGATGGGTGTTAATGTAACTCAAAAAGTAAAGGATTAATTATATAACACAAAATTATAAAACTATAAATGGGTGGTAGTCAGCAGGATCAGGTTGCTTGTAAAGTGCAGGCTACTTACAATGCAAATCACTGCCTATTTGGCACCTACAAAAAGAAATAAGAAAGAATGTGTTAAACATTCAATACATTCAATCTATCACATAATACTTGTACACAGATTTATTTCCAGCAAATGCCTACTCACTTATTTTCCCACCTTTACATTCATTCAATCGTGATTTTGTGCTAAAAAAGGATTTTAAGGACAGATAACATATTTTGGAAACAGAGATAATTTAGTCGATCAACTAAATTGCAAGTTGGCTCCCCCTAGTGGTGTGATTTAGCTGTGGACTTGTTGAATGATTGGATTGGAAGATTGCAAGCTATACATTTATATTTTGAATATAATATGCTGTAGAGCCAGATCTTAATTGTACTTCTCCAAATGATGAAAACACATTATTTGGAGATGGGACAGTCTTCAGTCGCTGAAATAATGACTGAGGACTATAATACTGAAATAAATACAGGAAGATTCTTTTGGCTAGTTGGGACATTTCTTTCCTGAACAATAAAGGATTTACCTTTTAAAATCAAATATGTATAGCACAAATGCGACAGATATATTAAGGATTAATATTGAATATATTTCACTTTCACTCAAGAAAGCAATTAAAACTTTAGTGTTCATACATAATACATTAGGGATGATATATTTCTTAAGGGCCAGTGATACATCATTTGGAATTTGTTTTACTTTTCTCAATATTATTGTTATTATTGTAATTATTATTACCCTTGGTATGGACAGTTTATGTTACATAATATTAATGTACCCTTGTTTTCTTGAATAAATACATTACAAATTAAAAAAGGCTGTTACTAATATAAATTCACTATGCACTATGTAGTACACCCCAAAATTGTGCACCGATTTTTTTATTATTTAATTAGATAAACATTTTGGTCTTAATATCTCTGATAACGTCGAGTTAAAATCAATGTTCCTATCTGATGTTGCGTTCAGGAGCTTTAATATGCTTCTGGAAAATTGATTTATTATACATTTTAGCTGGGACTAGCCTGGTCAAACTATTGATCTGCACTATCAGGATCAGAGTCATACTTTCATTTGTCAGGACCTCTGGCTTGGGGAAATAAATGTTATTTTTTGTTAGCTAAGGTTTTTAAGTGTACGGTTTACTGTGTGAGTTATTACATTTCCTATTTAATTTGGTGATGGTGAGACAAGGAACAACAACGACACATCCGGGTCAAGGATGAAGATAGGGGAAAAAACGTTGGGCGTGTCGGCACGTGCATGGTGTTAAGCTAAGCTAACAGTTGCTAACATCGGTTTGCTGTGGAGTGAGTTTAATTTGAGGTTCCGCTTTAAAAAATCCTAAACGTCTGAACGGCTCGTCAGTCACAACAGTGTACATCAGCAGAAAAACACCGGGACTGGACAAATGTTGGCTCGCTAGCTTGATGTTATAAAGTGAAGGCGGTGGGAATAGGTTAGCGCCAACGTCGCTGTGTGGATCTGCGAGGTCAACGTGGTAGTGAGACTAGACATGCTCTTCTGAAATACATCGGGTAAGTAATGTTTTGCTTGCTGCTAGCTATTTACCGCTAAGTAACTGTATATCCGTAATCTTGTTTATCTGCAAACAGTTTTATACTCTAATAAACCGTGCCGAATTATGCTAACGGCAGATGCTAATTTAGAGAACGTTATCTTTTTACATTTGAACATGAGCTAGCAGAGGTGGAAGAAGTACTCGGATCTTATACTTACGTAAAAGTAGTAATATCAACGTGTAGGAATACTCTTTTACAAGTAAAAGTCCGTTATTCAAAGTGTCACTCAAGTCAAAGTACAAAAGTATTGACGTTTTAATATACTTAACAGTAAAATACTCATTATTCAGATTGGTCAATTTCAGAATATTGTAGCGTTCGTCAAAGGGAGTACCATCCCTTCCAGTGAGACCAGGGCGCATTCTTGCCCTCTACAGGAACCGAGGGGTCTCACTATAAACTTTAACTACCACACAAAGTCTCTGAGCCGACTCGGGGGTCGTGTCTGCCTTCTCGGCAGGGGGGCTGGGGTCAGGGGACAGGGGGTGCCGGTTCTGGTCCAGGCGGGGGAAAGGGGAAGAAAGTGGGGGGGAACTCAGTCACTGACGGGGGCTCTGCTCTGCTCGCCGGGGGACCTGGGTGGGGGTGTCGAGGGGGAGGCCGTGGGCCCCGGTGTCCCTTGGGCATGTGGAGAAGCGACTCCTCTGTAAGGGCCAACCTGTCTCTGTGGAGCACAACTTTTCTCCCCTTGGGAGGCAGCTGCACTCTGTAGACGACTTCCCCCACCCTCTCCAGTACTCTGCAGGGACCAACCCACTGGCTGTCCAGTTTTGGGCACCGGCCTTTTTTTCGTTGTGGGCTGTAGACCAGACCAGCACCCGGCCTGGAAGTGCTGCCCTCTTGTCCTGGTGTCATAGTCCCGCTCTGTCTCACCCCAGCACTTTTCTGCTGATCGCGGGCAAAAGCGTGAGCGGAATCCAGCGGTCTTGAAGTCTCCTGGCGTACTCAGGCCCTGGAGAGTGTCCAGGGAATCTGGCGGTTGACCAAACGCCAAAACAGCAGGGGTGCGAAGCTCTCTCCCTAACATGAGGAGGGCAGGAGAACAGGCTGAGGACTCCTGGACTGCAGAGCGACATGCCATGAGCACAAGGGGCAGATGTTCGTCCCAGTCACGCTGGTGCTGGACGTGAGGATGGCCAGCTGCTGGCCCATGGTCGATGGAATCTCTCGACTAGTCCGTCGCTCTGAGGCCGCAAGGGGGGGTGCGTGTTTTTCGCATGCCCAGTTGTGTGCACATGGAGGCGAACACACCGGGACTCGAAGTTCCTCCCCTGGTCACTGTGCAGGGACTCCGGCACTCCAAAACCGGCTGAACATGCCGGCCACCAAAGCATCTGCGACTGTCACTGCTTCCTGATCAGGGAGGGCATACGCCTCTGGCCATTTTGTGAAATAGTCTATGGCAGTGAGGACGTAGCGGTTACCCCTGCTTGACAGAGGTAGAGGCCCCACCACATCAACCGCTACTCTCTCCATTGGGGCCCCCACGGGAAACTGTTGCAGTGGAGCATGGGAACGACCAGGGGGACCCTTACGAGCCATACAAGGGTCACAGCAGCGACAAAAGTCTTCGACATCCCTCCGGCACTGCCCCCAGTAGCAGCCCTGGCGAAGGCGGCGGAGAGTCTTAGTGACGCCAAAGTGCCCGGAGCCTGCCGTTCCATGCATGGCCTTGAGTACCGCCTCTTGCAGACACTTCGGACCACCACCTGCCATCTCCTCTCTCCCGTAGCTGGCTCCTTCCACGCACGCTGCAGTACGCCCTGACAAGGCGCAGAGCCTCAAACTGAGACCACAGCCCTTGGTTGATTTGGAGAACACTGCCACTTCCTCCCACGGTGGCCGCTGCTGCGCCTCGACCCACTGCAGTACAGGCTGTAGGTCTGTGTCCAGCTCTTGCTGTTGCTTCCACTCTGCCACATCCACTGTCTGGAGCTCCCGGCAGACGACCTCTTCAACTTGACGAGCTGCAGCACAGACGGTGTCCTCCTCAGCAGCTCCTTTTCACGGGTCTCTCTCTTCTCACAGTAGTGGCATCCGCCGGCGGCACACGGGCGGCGGGAGAGAGCGTCTGCGTTTGTGTGACGCACCCCAGCCCGGTGCTCCACCCTGAAGTCGAAAGCTTGGAGCTCTTCTAACCACCTGGCGACCTGCCCTTCTGGCTCCTTGAATGTCATGAGCCACTGTAATGCAGAGTGATCAGTCCTCACCGTGAACGCCTGGCCACACAGGTAGTATTTAAAGTGCCTGATGGACAGCACCACTGCCAAGAGTTCCCTGCGAGTGACGCAGTACCGTCGCTCTGCTTTGTTGAACGCCCGGCTGAAGTATGCCACCACCCGCTCCCCCTCTGGTGTAGTCTGTGAGAGCACTCCGCCTACGCCCACTCCGCTAGCGTCTGTGTCCAGGGTGAAAGGCAGACTGGGGTTGGCCGGGGCAAGAACCGGGGCTTCACTCAAGGCACGCCGAAGGCTGTCAAACGCTGCTTGACATTGCTCAGACCAGAGGAAATCACTGTCTTTCTGTAGCAGCTGGAACAGGGGTGCAGCAGTGCAAGCAAAACCCCGTACAAACTTCCTATAGTACGAGGCCAGGCCCAGGAAACTCTTCAGCTCCTTCTGGTTGCGAGGATTTGGCCAGTCCGCGACCGCCTGCACTTTCTCTTGTAGGGTGCCGATGCCTTCGCCCCCACTTTGTGGCCCAGGAAAGTGACCTCTCTCTGCATGAAATGGCACTTCTCTGGGTGTAGCTTCAGGCCAGCGGCTCTGATCCTTTCCAGCACCACTCTAACGGGCCGTCTCCACGGCAGCGTTAAAAAATCTTGGAGGGGGCGTATCTGAGGCTTGGGGATTTTTTTGCGATCAACCAATCACATGAATCTCCCGCCCCGACGATATGAAGCCAAAAGCCCGAAGTAAACTGGATATAACTCCCCAAAAAGGCGAAAACATACCACTGTCTCTGCCACCTCCCTCCATGCCTGGCTCCTCCGGTTTATATCCCGGTAGGTCTGGTCATAAAGCACCGGGTGATTGATTCGCTACCGCTAATTTCTCCTCCATGTTTTGGAATATGAGGAAATGACCTGCGGTCTGTCTCTCCCAGCATACACGCCGTTTGATTGGCTAGAGCTTGAACTGTCAGATTTGCGTACACGGGATTTGATTGGCTGACGCTTCCTCCTCAGCTTCAAAAGTTGAACATTGTTCACCCTGTCCATCAACCGCACAAAGGTGGCAGGGGCATTACAAAGCCCAAAACTGAGGACCTTGAACTGCCATAGTCCCCGGCCGGTGCAGAAAGCAGTTTTTGGCCTGGCCTCTGGGGCCAGAGGGACTTGGTAATACCCACTGCGGAGGTCCAAGGAGGAGAACCACGACGACCCGGAGACCAGGTCCAGGGACTCATCGATGCGGGGAAGTGGGTATGAATCCTTCTTAGTGACCCCGTTCACCGGCCTGTAGTCTGAGCACAGCCGCCAGCCACCTATCTTCTTTGGGACCATGACTACAGGTGCTGCCCACGGGCTGTCGGAGGGCTCGATGATGTCTGCCTGCAGCATGCTCTGCACTGCCTCGTCACAAGCCTGCTGACGAGCCAGGGGAAGTCGGCGAGGACGACACTTGATGGGGCGCGAGTCCCCTGTGTCAATCTCGTGTTCTACCAGATGAGTTCGGCCCACCTCCCCCTCACTCATGGCGAAACTGCCCTGGAACTCTAGCAGCAGCTGCCACAATTGCTCTTGCTGCTCGGGATTAAGGCCGCCACAGTTCTTCCTCCACACCTCCCATACTGCAGGCTGAGCCTCTTCCACCCCAGTCTGGGGTAACTGGGGAGGGGCTGTGGTCGGGGCCGGGGGATGACAGGTGTGGAGTTGCCCTGAGTGGGCGTCACCGGGGATAAAGGCAAAGAGGGAGGATTATTTTCAGTTTCCAGGGTACTCACGGGGTGTGTCCCAGCAGGTTCAGCAGGGGTGTGGATACGGGTCATAGTGATCACAGGCCCCCCGTGGAAACTCACTGTGCCTGCCTGAAGGTCCAGGTGGCAACCAGACGCCCTCAAAAAGTCCAAGCCCAGAATACACGGATCCTGTACATCTGCTATCCACACCGGATGCTGCACTTCAACTCCCCCCACCGACACAGTCAGCATGCCTTTTCCTTTCATAGGTGCCAGCTCTCCCGTGACTGTGCGTAGACGCACCGCTGTCGGTTCTAATTGAGTCCCACTGGGCAACACATCTGCTCTCACCAGGGTCACTGTCGAGCCTGTGTCCACCAGCGCAGTGCAGGTCACCCCTTCCACAGTGACAGGGACATAACAGGAATCCCCACCACCAGCACGGCCCACTGCGACGACAGGCTCCAAGCCTGTGCTGTCATCTTCTTCAGGAAGGAGTAGAGCCTGGCTCCCCCGGCTGTGCTGTCGGGCTCCTTCCTCGGCTGTCTGTGTTGGTGGCAATACGGCTGTGGTTTGGTTGGTGGGTTTTTGGGCCTGGATCCGCATCTTCCCCTTTATGCGGGCCCCCCGTCGTTTCCCTGGGACCGGCGTGCCTTGGGGCAGTCTCTGGCCAAATGTCCTGGCTGACCACACTCCCAGCAGACCCTGCTACTTGGCCTGTGTGTTGACTGCAGAGTCACAGCCCTTATCAGTTCAGTCATTTCAGCAACCCATGCAGGCTTCTCCTCCTCTCTGCAGCTCCTCACAGCCGGTAGTAACGGCCCTCCGCTGCTCCTAGCAGCTACACTCCACACATTCTCTCTCTCCACAGCCATCTCCAAAGCCGCCTGCAAGGACTGTGGATGCTGCAGCTGTACCTCAACCCTCAAGTCCGCAGGGAGGAGGGTCCTCACCGCCGACTCTCTCAGGCGCTCTCTCGCCTCCCGTGCACTCTTGAACTCCCTACTCATGTCCTTCGACCACCCGCATGCTCCATCCTCCTCTCCGTCACTATTTTCTTGCTTCACTCCCATCCTGCCGAACTCATCCATCTCCGCTAGCTCACCGGCTAACTCCGTGACGCAGTTACGAGCTCCCGTCAGGATAGACGTCCTTCGTTCGAAAAAGTCACTTCTGACACCAATGTAGCGTTCGACAAAGGGAGTCGAAACAGGCTTCCAGTGATTGTCTTTAATAACTCCTTTGTTCGCTTACGGTTCTAGAATCCAGCTCAGGTTACAGGTTACAGGTTTGTCATTACTCTCTACTCCACTCCCTAACTCACACTCACAGCAGGGTCAACGTCACGACACCCCAGCCCTCCCCCCTCTCTCCCCAACCACAGGCCCGCACACCGACCAGCATTACTGTGCAGCTCCGTGATTGGCAGAGAGACGGGGGACGCTTGAGTGACACACCCAGCACCCTATGCAGGGTCGCTACAATATTATATGTTTTAATTATAATTATTGATGCATGTGTTATCAAAGCTGGTAAATGTGAAGCTAGTTTTAATGACTTTGTATGCTGCATGGTAGCTTGTGAATTTTACTCCAGGTTTAAATAAAGTCTTATTTTAGTATTAATTTATTTCACATCATTAATCCAAATCTGCAAAGTAACTAAAGGTTGTAGTGCCGAGAGAGGGAGGCGGAGTTCACCACAAGGTACACTATTTAACTGTGATTTTTAGTGTAATACTCAAGTAAAGTACAAGTCCCTCAAAATTGTATTCAAGTACAGTACTTGGGTGAGTAACGGTACGTCCACACAGCAGCGTTAAAACAATCTTGGAGGTGGGCGTATCTGAAGCTTGGGGATTTTTTGCGGGCAACGCGACCAACGCGACCAACAACCAATCACATGAATCTCCCACCCCCGACATACAAAGCAAAAAAGCCCGAAGTAAACTGGATATAAACTCCCCAAACAGGCGAAAACCTACCACTGTCTCTGCCACCTCCCTCCATGCCTGGCTCCTCCGGTTTGTATCCCGGTAGGTAAATAGGGATTGGTCGATCGTAATTATGATTTTTGCCATAATCGCACAGCCCTACGCTGCTGTGTGGACGGGCCGTAAGGGATTATAATTTGCAGCGAGGCGGTCATCATGGGGAAAAGAACACCGTTCAGGCTGATCAACGAAAGATCCCTCCGCCTCGCGTCGGGCTGCCTGCTCAGGCTGTCGGGTGTTCTTGACCAAGTCGCTGCACATTATCCCGCTTATTATACGGACAGATACTAAACAAACTAACGACTCGACTCCCAATATTATTTGAAATGATTTTATTGACTTAAAAATGATAGTATTTCTTCGGCTAAAAAAAAAAAAAAAAAACTCCGTTCCACGGCGCACCAACGGCTGGAACTGCGACAAACAACAACTTTACGGCTGCATTGCCCAAGTCTGTTTACCGCAGTGAAGTTAGTTTTAAGTTGGATATTGGATATTCGACAGCCGCATCTTGCAGTTTCCACCGGATTTGGCAGCAGGAAGACGGTTAAGGTCAACCTCGTAGCCCTCGTACTTAACCCGCTTACACTCATTTATGGACCATCAATAAAAAACATTTATCGCCAGAAACGTTTAAAATAATGAATACCTTAAAGGTCCCATGACATGGCCATTTCTACTGATCATAATTCCATTGTTGAGGTCTACTAGAATAGATTTACATTGTGCAATTTTCCAAACTCACATTGGTTTTCTCATACAGCATCTCTGTATACCATAGAGGCGAAGTCCCCCCCCTTTCCGGGGGACCTCCATGGGACCTTATTGCGGAAAAATTATGTATTGAAGTCAATGGAGAGAGAAAAGTTATCTTTCCATCCCGTTTGAATTGTGCCACGAATTACACATAAGATGTTTGTCAATTTAAAAGATAATTTTGCAAGTAAAAAAAAAAATAAGTAAGTAAGACTTTTTTTGTGTGAAACCGCTCAATGAACTACATCTCTGGTCTCGCACAACAACACATGTCACCAAGATGGCCGTCACTACTGTCTTGCCAAACAAGGGATTGACTACCCTCACTATCACCACAATGAAACACGTCCAGAAGAATGTCATGCAAAGCTGCCTGCCTGCCTGCCTTCGATTCTCCCTGAACTGCCTGATATTTTTAATGTTCAATGTTAAACATTTGTGCAGATAGCATGAAGTAGAGAAGATCGCAGATGCTAATGTAGCGTTAGCATGTCTCCCCCGGGGGCATCCGCGCTTAAACAGTGTATTATAGAATGATCACACCGGTGTGACTGTCAGAGTTCCCGTTAGAATATTTTTTTGCCAATCAACATGTCCGTTAAAGTTGAAATCTTCCGGACAAAATGAGAAAAGTGCCGGTCAAAGGTCTTCTTTGTTATTTATTGAGCTTTAAAACAAATTGATATGATTCGATATTAAACAAACTAATTATAGTAGATTAACTACATTATTCAAAAGTGTACAGTAACTTACAAAAACGCGGGAATAATAAACGGAGCGCTCTGTCCTTCTCCTGACAGCCTGTCAGTATCATGCAGCTCGCGGATCCAGTAATGAGTGACCCGACAGTAAAACTAAACATATCTATAACTAGTTTAGGTAGTTTGAGAGGTAATTAAAATAGCTACGTGTGATGTTCTAACCTGAAGTGTGTTTTGCTCTGCTCGCCGCTGCAGGGGATCATGCAGAGCTGCGTGTCGACTCGTCAGCAGCAGCCGATCTCTCTCTCCCGTCAGATTAGACTTTACTCGCGTTTATGTCCATATCGATCAGATCTAGCTAGTTCTAGCTAATGATATGACTACCTGCTTATTAAAGGACACCTAAACAATAAGCGTCGCTATGCAACCGTGGTGAGGCCACAAAGTATAGCGCAGCATTATGCATTTGTTTACATGCCCACCGGAACCCCGAGGCATTACCAACAGATCAACGCACAATCAACCCATACAGGACATCTCTTTCTCCACATTAAGTGTTAGACATTAGAATTGACTTCTTGTCTGTCACATACTCTTTTGTCTGTCACATACTCTTCTTGTCTGTCACATAAGTGGCGCAACTGATGCGGTATTGCGCTAAGGGAAAATTATTTTGACCGGACTGTGCTGAGAGGGCTGCAGCAGCCCCATCTGCAAGGCTCCACTAGCACCCGCACCCCCAAACGCGGCACACCTACAGTGTAAGCGCGCCACAGTTTCGCCGCGCTGCGAGGCTCCACTATCACCCCCCAGTGCGTCACATTTTCGCTGCTAAAAGAGTGTGTGTGTGTGAGGAGCTCCACGGATTAGTCCATTTGGACCAATGGGTCCATTTGGGTCGTTGTTACGTCACTTAGTACCAGGAAGAAAAAGAGAAACCTCCAACGAGGCGTTCTGGGGCAGCATAGACAAGTCTTTTCTGTGTTAGAGTGTTACTCGCTACAGGGTGTACTTTGAGGGTTTGTGACTTTGCAGACCGTTTACATTAGGGATGTTAAGATTCACCGATTCGCATCGGTGCACCGGCATAAACGTTCAAGATGCGAGTGCACCAGTTGAAAGAGTGCACATCGGCTACAGTTTGGGTTGAACTCGCGATGCATCGATTGTAGCGTCTTTGCATCGGTAAAAAAATGATTCCTTCATATAAAATCCTGTCAGCACTCAGAGATGATCTTTGCTTCGCCACTACGGAGGCCGAGAGTCTCAGTTATCAACAAACATGGAAGTCGAGGAGAAAGAGAAACACAGCGCACCGAAAAATACCTACAAATCAAACGTTTGGCAACACTTCGGATTTTAAGAAAGACGGACAAATTCAAAAATCGCTCGCAAATTGTAAACGATGCCGTGCCGCTTTAAAGTACACAAGTAGTACGAGGAACTTAGTGATGCACATAAAGAGGCGACATGGGGTCTGCGGCTGAAAAGAAAAACCTCCAAGTAAGACATATGAGTTAAATCACTTACTGAGGTGTTCTGTCACTGAGAGTGGTGTTTAGTTTACAACAGCCTGTGACTGCCAATAATAGTTTAAATGTCTTCCTTACAATTGTAAGCAGTTATGAAATACCTGTTTGTGAAAGGTTATTTGTATTTTTTATTGTTCATATAGAAACCACACCTGCTTTCTGCTCACTGGTGAGTTAGCCTATGAATGAGTGTTAAGCACATCAGGCTGGCAGCTGTATGGGCATTGCACTATGGTAGTTGTTATTTGCACATTGTTAATCCTGGCCAATGCATCCTTAAATTGTTTAACTGTGAGGTAGGGATGCATATCGTTGACTTTTTTACGATACCGATACCACTGAACGATACCGATACTCAACCGATACATATCGTGATACTTTCATGTTGCATAAGGGAAACATTTTATCATCCCGCAATTACTCCCATGAAGCGCTTTATTATATAGTTAACATGTCAAATGAATATTAAATTCAATTGTGGGACTTGGACCTTTTAGTACTGAACAAACAATGAAAAACACGTTATCTATGAAGAAAAAAGATTCTGCAATATCATTTATAACAACCATCAGGCGTGAATAGTACATCTTGTCAATGGAAAAATAAAATAGCACCAGTATAATCAATATTCAACCTGAGATTCGACTGACCAGAGAACACATAAAGGATCATGAGATCTCAGCATTGCACATAAAACAAATAGCATCCTTAAAATCAACATTTGCCTGATGAAAGAAAACAAATCCCATCACAGTTCAGTTTTGTGCATTCATCTTCAAGAAGATGAGCATATCTGCTCTCTGGATCCAAACGGGCCCTTTCACAGCGTAGGATATCACCTGCTGAACTGAACACTCTCTCGCTTGGCACGCTGCTTCCCTGAACACAAAGGTACTTGGTTGCCACATGAAACAGCATTGGTTGGAGATTGGATGTGTTGCCACCTTTCCCAGAAATAAACTTCTTGCAGTGGTTACGGACCCCACCATTCAGACTGGCAGTGGTTACGGACCCCACCATTCAGACTGGCAGTGGTTACAGACCCCACCATTCAGACTGGCAGTGGTTACAGACCCCACCATTCAGACTGGCAGTGGTTACAGACCCCACCATTCAGACTGGCAGTGGTTACAGACCCCACCATTCAGACTGGCAGTCATATGCAGCCACACTTTAGATTTTCTAAAGTGACTCGGTTGCGGAGTTTCACTGCGAAATTGACATCGTAATTCCGACGGTTTGGGCACAAGTTTAAGGATATTATGCCTCACTTTTATAAAAAAAAATTAAATAATAATAATTTAAAAATGTTTTTTTTTTAAAAGTATCGAAAACCGGATCTGATTTCGGTACGGTATACCGTAGCCGCCAGTAACCGGTATTTCGGTAATACCGGGAACCGGTATGCACCCCTACTGTGAGGTGTTATAAAATTGTACTTTACTCTGGAGACAGAGAACACTACTACACTTGTGAAAAGGCCAGTTTGTGAAAGGTCCAACTGTTTGTTTTGTTTAAGGTAAAAAAGAAACAGCATAATGGGATGAGCAGTACTAGTACAGAGAACCAAATATGTAAATCACTTTTTCGTTAATTTATGATTTGCTGCATATAAGGAATACAACAAAAATCCTCTGTCGTACCATATTGAATTGTATCATTATTTTGCATCGTGTTGAATTGCATCGTATCGCCCCGAATCGCATAATGTTGAATCAAATCGTTTCGAACTGTATCGCAACAGGGGTGAATCGTATCTAGTAGGGATGCTCCGATCGCCAATTTTGGGGCCGGAATCAGTATCGGCCGATAGCAAAAAAGTTTTGGCCCAGATCCGGCCCACACAAAACACCTTCATCCGGCCCATATACCGCATGGAATGATGGCACTTGGGCGCTCCGCTCCTGTTTGCCAGATCTGGGCCACAAGCAAGCCATAGCAATGCCACATGTCAACCAAAAACAAACCACATAAACCAGAACTGGCCCTTATCTGGGCCACAGTTGGTTTTCATTCTGGCCCAGATCCGGCCCACATTCCATATCCTTATCTGGCCCAAATACTGCATGGAGTGATGGCACTGGGGCGTTCCACTCGTTGGCCAGAACTGGCCCTAATCTGGGCCACAGTTAGTTTTTATTCCGGCCCACATTCCGTATCCTCATCCGGCCCAAATGTGGCATGGAATTATGGCACTTTGACAGTCGGGTGATGTTTACCAGATCTGTGCCACAAGCAGGTCAAAGCATGGCCACATGTCTGCCAAGAATGAACCAAATAAACCAGACCTAGCCCTAAAAAGCCATTAAAACTTTGGTGACTCAGTAACTGAATATCAATAGCAATATTCAACATACAGTAAATACAAATTTCAAAATGGCCTCCCAAAAGTTGCATCAATAAATGTTCAAATAAGTTACAACAGATGAACCAAACGTTTTTTTAATGATTGTATCATAATTTATTAATAGTGGTGATGAACTAGCCACTGCATCATTACATTTTCAAAATAACTGGGATACAATCCAACCATGCCAAAATAACAGAATAATAAACAAAAACAAAATATGTATAGTATAGTAAAGCAACTTTGAAAAAACATGCAATTAAAAAATAAAGCTTAGCTCCCCAAAAATAAACAAACTCTTCTGCAGACTCAGTGACATTTCAGATTTATTTTATTGATTTTCTCGTGAAAACATAACTAGAACAGAATACTTGTACTATACTTATACTAAATGAATGAACTTTTGCCGACCTTGGCACGGGAACAACCTTTCCGGGATTTATTGACCTCCTTGACTGGGCCCATGGGAATCTTGAAGGCCTATAAGGAATGCACAAACATTCATTATATATTACAAATTATTATACATATATTGCAAAATAGATATTGTAACTGACTTACGGGTTTCTTGGACAGCTCGTCTTCGTTCCTCTCTCTCTCTTCTACCTCCATCTCGGTCGCCCGCAAGGTGAAGCCATTTTTTTATGTAGGCTTCTACCTCTTGGTCTGTTGCTGTCGCTGTGAGCCTGTTGTTTCTGACAGTCCCTAAAAATAGAGAACATTGTAAAGCCATTGGATGGATTGCACAACTTAGGACGCAATCTGGGGACCTAAGGATCAGCCAAGTGCATGGCGTGCTGTGTCCGACGAATTCAGTGGTGACGACACTTTGAGAACATTCTGGCCATGGCAGAGGACGCCCTTTGCCTTCAGCTGCCCAACAGCAACAAGCTTGACGCCTGCTAGTAAAATCGGACTGCAGCTGATCCAGAATTTCTCAATGAGGGAGAAAGAGTAGATGTGCTTCCAGCCTCCTTTCAGAATTTCTTTTTTAACTCTTTATGTGGCAAACCATGTTAACCATTTTACTTGACTTTTTTACCAAGAGTAATTAGAATTGGTTGAATCTAGGATCAGTAAGTACTAACTGAGTGTCAAACATGCAAGAAAAGGGGACTGGACTCATTAGACTGATGACAGCGCAATGTAACACTTACCAGTAATGACATCTTTTAGTTGCAGTCTGTGGAATGCTGTTTTCCCATTGATGCCACGCCAGTTGAGCTGTTTGGCAAGGGAGTTGCTAAAACAGTGTTTCATCACTCGCCAAACGCAATCCTTAACGTCCAGTCCTCCAATGACACTCAATGCAGTAATCTGAAAAAGATAAGGATACATGCATTATATAAACACAAGTCACAATAACCTAATTTAAAAAAAAATTAACATTAAAAACATTATTTCCCTTTTCGCTTAGCTGGTATTTAGCCTCACTGCTGTCCAACATACAACTTAGGTGGCAAGTAAAATATTAACAATAGTTTCAAATTGGGTTCCCCATCCTTTTAAGTTGGTAAGGGCAATAATTACCGTTTTGAAGATCTGCGTCTTCCCTCAGACGTTTCTCCAGAGCCAACAGGGGTTATTTCTTTTAGCGGCAGTATATCTCTGCCAAGGGGATCCGGCCCACCAGCAGGTTCGCCTGGAATGTTCTGCATGTTCATCTGAATGACTTTGAGTTGATCCATCATCATCTCTTGATTTGTAAGAAGTCTATGCAGAAGAGCTAAAAATAAGGACATTCAACATATATAAATGTACATATACATACATTTACGGACGAAACGATAACAAATTGTGAAATCACTTACGAGCAAGACCCCCTTGGCTTTCATCTTGTCGTTGAGTTCCAGGATTTATCTCAGACCATCGGGGTTCTGGGCTTCTCAAAGACGCAGACTGTCGGGGTTCTGGGCTTCTCAAAGACCCAGACTGTCGGGGTTCTGGGCTTCTCAAAGACCAAGACTGTCGGGGTTCTGGGCTTCTCAAAGACCAAGACTGTCGGGGTTCTGGGCTTCTCAAAGACCAAGACTGTGGGGGTTCTGGGCTTCTCGCAGACTGTGGGGGTTCTGGGCTTCTTGCAGACCGTCGGGGATCTGGGCTTGTCATCTGCTTGTGAGGTTTTGTGCTCATAGCCAGTTTCTTTAATGCAAACTGTATATCAAAGCCTGGCCCTATTATGTTTGGGCCTGGTGGCAATGTCCTTTTTTGTTTGACAGTAACTTCATTATCACTGTCACTCTCCAATCGAATGTTCGGTCTTGTGTGTGAGTGTGGGGGGGGGGGGGGGGGGGAGATTAGGATGGGTCTGCATGAAGAAGTGGCAGAACAACAAAACCAACCTCCAAAGGTAACCGGACACACTTCTGCACATTGGTATCTAACTTGAAACACATCAGATTTGGTGACAGATCTGACACAAAAAAAATTCCCAAATCTGTGGAGTCAATGGGATAGTCAAAAAACTTTGCAATGTGTCTATATTCTTTGCAGACAATGTATTCCTCACCCTCAAAGACAATTATATTCTGAACCAAGAGTATGTTATTGTTCCTCTTGATACATCTGTCCCTCTCTGATGAACTGATGACAAACTCATCTATTGCCAGTTCTTTAAACTGGGAGACATTTCCTGTAAAGCCATGTGGAACAGGTCCATCTGAGTGCAGCCTTTTCAATTTCTTGTGGGTTTTCAAAGTTTCCTCATCTTTTAAACTTGGTGAATCAAGTTCTGAAATTCTGCGTATAACTTGCTGCAGTGGAGAGCTAGGTTTTCTAACCATTCTTTTAATTGTTTTTAAGTAGTTTTCGAAAGGAAACCCTGATATTAAATCTAAGTGGCCATGCACCTTCACATCATCACTGAGATGAGTCAAACCATGTATGTTGTAAACTAAAAAACCCTGACCATAGAGTTCCCCAAAATGCTTAACAAATGATTTAAGTAGTGTGTTTGCAAAGTCATTTAACAGCAAGCAATATGTTGGACTTGCCAAAATGTATATACTCACAGACAACAGCATAACATTTTGATAAACCTCAGTAGTCAGCACATCCCTCAAAACTACTGGACCGGTATAAAGTAAGAACTGCCTATGTTCTGTTGCCTTCCATCGCAACTCTCATTAAGGGCCCTTGGCCGTCGAGCAAATTCTGAGGGTATGTAACTTCTGAGAGCAAGCAATTTTTCTGAAATTAAAGAGACTTGCCTGGATGAAATACGGGAATGCAACTTGACGCTTGTGCCCATCCACAAATCAAGCAGACGACGCACCACACCTAAGCACACTAAATGCATATAGTCGTGTGGAAATCCACTGACCATAGGAACAGATGGGGAATGTTGTACGTGGTGGTCTTCATCCTCTGCATTTGAAAAAGATACATCAGTTCTTGCTCTAGCATCAACTTCGGGAATGTCATGCGATGATTAATGTAATTGCCTGACTGTACACATTTATCACAGCCACTGTATCTTAACAAAGGCCTTCGCAGGAGCATCACAGATTACTGAGGACACAGTCAAGAAGAAGGTCTTACCATTAACAACAAATCCACTGCTCATGGTTTTTAACTCACAGACCAGATCCTTCAGATATTCTGACAATGACTGAGGCTTTGACTTCCCACAGAAAACTTCCCACAATCAGCACAGGTTTTCTACAATACCCCTGGAGCATTCCCAAAATTGGCCAGAACTGAACAGATGAACTTTTAAAAATTGGAAGACCATCAATGTTTAATTGTAATTTGAAACTGTGATGACTCGGGACAACTGATGTAAGCTTCTGAAATATTTGGCTGAACATATTCGTATACCTAAATAATGGAATGATCCACCCGCCAAGGAAGCAATGCTATGGTACGTCTGTGTTTTGAGAATGTTCTTGCATCTTTTGGCAAAGAGGGGTGATGGGGTTTCAGTATAGACAAGAGGGCAGACAAAGCGATTAATGAAACACCAAAATGTGTTGCCCAGTCTCTCAAACAACCCGCAAAATCATCTTTAGAAAATCCCCTCTTTCATCCACATGGCTATCCTCGTCACTAGTTAATTAACTTTCCCCATTACTCTCTGACTGACAGTTTGGTGAAAAATCCGAGCCTGAAGCGACTGCTCCATGTTGAACACTATAGTCTCTTCAGCATTATCCTCACATAATTATCCTCGTCACCCAAAGATTCTAACAACTGGTTGACTCTTTTAACAGCCCTTTTCCTGAAATTGCTGCGAGTGATATTCCACTTTCCTCTCCATGAGACAGCAATTACAACAACAATTACTCTTTGAGAATTAGCCAACCTATATAGGTTGTCAACAGCCAGTTACTCTGAAAAAGAAAGAAGAAACAACATTTAACATTGATACTTCATATAGTTTAGCGAAATGTATCACATGGAAGCAGCTTACCT
Source organism: Trematomus loennbergii (assembly GCA_012861695.1). NCBI lineage: Eukaryota > Metazoa > Chordata > Actinopteri > Perciformes > Nototheniidae > Trematomus > Trematomus loennbergii. The sequence continues at coordinate 11,587 of JAAOOA010002855.1, read as the reverse complement.
TAATGGTGATAGTGCACTTGCCACTCTACCACTATTTTCTGTCCACCTTCAAATTTCTGTAACATAGTGTGAATATTACTGTTAAGTTCAAAAACATCATGATACAAAACAAATTACAAGACAAAAACAAAATGTGTAACAGGGTTTTTTGCTATAATTTAACAACTTCCTACACATAAAAACATGTGATGCCTTACTCCCTCCCAAAATTGGTATGAATTGTATCTATTATTGTGATCAAGTTCAGTTCCGATTCGTTTTTACAACAAATCAATAAATGGTGCGCTTCTACAAACAAAAAACAACATGACTGATACATTTAAACAAACTGCTAACAGGAGATTAACTACAATATTAAAAAGTGTACATTATCTTTGGAAAATAACACAGGAATAATTAAAGTTTGAGGTGTGTGGGTTTTACATTCACAGAATTACACATATTTCTGGGGATAAACAATTATTGTAGTGTTAAGGGACTCTCTTTACTTCAGAAGGCTACCGTTGGATTTCAGTTTGTAGCAAATATCACAGAATAACAACTGAGAATATTATCTTAACTGGAGTTAGCTCCAACTGAGAATATAGCTTAACTGGAGTTAGCTCCAACTGAGAATATTATCTTAACTGGAGTTAGCTCCAACTGAGAATATAGCTTAACTGGAGTTAGCTCCAACTGAGAATATTATCTTAACTGGAGTTATCTCCAACTGAGAATATAGCTTAACTGGAGTTAGCTCCAACTGAGAATATAGCTTAACTGGAGTTAGCTCCAACTGAGAATATTAGCTTAACTGGAGTTAGCTCCACTGAGAATGAGAATATAGCTTAATGATACCGATTGCCAGCATAAAGTCATATTTATCATTTCATTTAAAACTTACCGCGACTCGACTTTTGCAGTTTTCCACCGACAATCCTTCCAACTGACTTCCTCTTGAGGGCGCCTTTTTTTCGCGCTTATTTGCTTCAAGTCAGATATTGCTGGGGGATAAAAAAACGATTCCAGTGTTAAGGGACTCTCTTTACTTCAGTAGGCTACTTGTTGGATTTTCAGTTTGTAGCAAATATCACGGCATAACAACTGAGAATATTATCTTAACTGGAGTTAGCTGCAACTGAGAATATTAGCTTAAAGATCTGGAGTTAGCTCCAACTGAGAATATTAGCTTAACTGGAGTTAGCTCCAACTGAGAATATTAGCTTGACTGGAGTTAGCTGCAACTGAGAATATTAGCTTAAAGATCTGGAGTTAGCTCCAACTGAGAATATTAGCTTAACTGGAGTTAGCTCCAACTGAGAATATTAGCTTGACTGGAGTTAGCTGCAACTGAGAATATTAGCTTAACTGACGTTAGCTCCAACTGAAAATATTAGCTTAAAGATCTGGAGTTAGCTCCAACTGAGAATATTAGCTTAACTGGAGTTAGCTCCAACTGAGAATATTAGCTTGACTGAGTTAGCTCCAACTGAAATATTAGCAACTGAGTTAGCTCCAACTGAAATATTAGCTTAACTGGAGTTAGCTCCAACTGAGAATATTAGCTTGACTGGAGTTAGCTGCAACTGAGAATATTAGCTTAACTGAGTTAGCTCCAACTGAAATATTAGCTTGACTGAGTTAGCTCCAACTGAGAATATTAGCTTAACTGACGTTAGCTCCAACTGAAAATATTAGCTTAAAGATCTGGAGTTAGCTCCAACTGAGAATATTAGCTTAACTGGAGTTAGCTCCACTGAGCATATAGATTAGTAAAATACCGATTGCCAGCAGAAAGTCATGTTTATCATTTCATTTAAAACTTACCGCGACTCCACTTTTGCACAGTTTTCCACCGACAATCCTTCCAACTGACTTCGGTCTCTATGGCGCTTTTTTTTCGCGCTTGCTTCAAGTCAGATATGCTGCGTTCAAAAGACCCCGGAAATGGGAAAACTCCAACTTGAAGTTATACTAATTCCCACGGATACATAACCACAAGACAGCAAGAAGATACAACTACAAATACAATAGGGCTTAAGACCCATAGTAGTATTGAAAATATTTGATTTGATTTGAACAAAAAAAGAAAATATATCTGTATTTCTAACAAAGAACTTGAAGGCTTTTTCCAACTCAAAAATGGGACTTCCTAGTTCCCACGAATGCAGCATAGTTTAAATATGGGATGAAAAAGTTAATGTCAGAAAAACATATTAATAACTGTTTTCTTTAAGAAATGTATTGTTATTCATTATTAATAAAAATGATAATAGTTATTTAAATGACAATATTTAACCCAAATGTAAGACAAATTAAAACATTGTTTTATTTTGTATTTACTGGTGTTAGAATGTCACCCTCAGGATCAAAAAATTGTCACAGTTTGCCTCCAAGTCCCTTCCTCCAGCCACACTCTCTCATCCCCTGCCCTCTGCTTTACGATCTGTCCCTGTCTCAAGCCCCTGCTCACCTCCCAGGCCATGAACTTTCTCCCTAGACCTGCCATCCTCGAGCGATCTGATGCCCTCAGACTTTTTCACCAGACTTCATCATTCCCCTGCTCACCTTTTCTCACTTCTCTCATCAGCCACTCACTACATGTACCGGTCAAGATCCTTTTTTCTTTGTCATTTCATTCCAGCTGCTATATAGCTGTCTTGAGTTTTTGCTTTTGAACTTCTGTCACCCGATCCTGGACCAGAACCTGCTTACCTCCCTGCATATTGTCTATCTACCCGTTACCCGTTCACCTGCCTGCCTACTTGCATCTGCCGTAAACTAATTTACAATAAAACATTGCACTGCTTCAGTCTGCCTGTCTGACTGCATTTGAATCCCCTGCTTCCCGCACTTCCAACCCACACTTGTGGAGCAATCTAGAAGTTAGATCACACATGGCCTGTTAGCACCAAGTTTGGCTCGTTGATACCATATTATATGGCACAGTTTATTGTCCCAAGAAGACATTTGCAATCAAGTTTTGCACATACAGCAACTCCAAATTATCTCAACCAAATATACATTCAAAGATCAAGACCATAAAACAGTGAACTTCACAAGTCTGAACCTAATCACTCAGACACTTCACTTACACAATATAAAACATAGTAAGTCAACTGACTATAGCATATGCAAGAGCAACTGTATATTAATAAAAACAAGATTGCCATTTAGAAGCACATTAAAGCCCCCCCCAAAACAATAATGGTCACACTGACCTGGGGTCAAAGATTGCGAGATTCACATTACATTATCTCCGTGTGTTTGCTTACACATATAGCACGTACCATGTTAGCCACAGTGGTTTGGGGTTGAATCCAAACATCTAGGTGATACTGTGACACTGAAAGTAAAAAAGAGTTTGAGGCCTAGGCTCCACGGGAACGAAAACGGGTTGAATCCGCATATTTCTCATGCGTATAGCCCTTTAAGCTAGACGACGCCGTAACGGAAACGTAGAAACAGACCCTGCAAACGACAACGGGTCCAAAGGTGGATAGATCTGGGAACGGAGCGCTCTGGGGGGTCCAACGGGGCCGTGTGGTAGCCTATACGGTCATCCTTTTCTGATAATGACGACGCAATAGCCCCGCCTCTCCCCACCTCTGCTGCTCACCCCCGCAAAAGTACACTGCACACTGAATTCAGATTATTTATCTTTATCTCGATATGGACATAAACGCGAGTGAAGTCTAATCTGACAGGACGGAGACACGCAGCTCCTCCCGCTGTGATGCAGCGGGAGCAGAACACACACTTCAAGTCAGATCATCACCCTTAGCTATTTTAATTACCTCTCAAACTACCTAAACTAGTTATAAATATTTTATTTTTACTGTCGAGTCATCATTACTGGATCAGCTGCTGCATGAGACAGACACTGACACTGTCAGAAGAGAGGAAAAAGAGACAGCCTCCGTGTATTTTATTATTATATATCATTATATCGTCGTTATTCATTTGTTTTAAAGCTCAATAAATAACAAAGAAGACCTTTGACCGGCACTTTTATAATTTTGTCCGGAAGATTTAAACTTTAACACACGTTGACCGGCGAAAAACTCTGCCCGGATCCCTCGGCCCCCACCGCGGAGAATAAACAGAAGTGCAGCCATGACAACCATTCTTCTTCGCTGCTTTTGTGGAGGAAGTTGCTGCTTTTGTGGAGGAAGTTACAGCGCCACGTACAGGCTCGGCATATGTACTGCAGCTTTTCCAGCGGTTGGATGTAAACGGAGCCGTCTCGTGGAGCTTGACACAATCCGGTGTATATTGCGTGTGGGCGGAAGCTTTTTTGCGTTTGCGTTTGCGTTACTCCGATGCGTTTTGCCGTATGCGTTCCCGTGGAGCCGGGGCCTGAGTATCCGGCCTACGATGAGTGAAATACACGTCACATCTGTCTCCAGAGCGGCTCAGTGAGCTAACCCTGGATTAATGTTTCTCTTTACTTACTAAGAATAAGAAAAGTCTCAGTAAAATAAGTTTGATACTTTTGTAAGTGATTATTAATTAATATTAAATTAATTATTATTAATATTTCACAAATATGCAGAAAGTTCTGGAAAGTGTATAATTTATTGCAAACTTTCTTTTCATAAGAGTTTGTTGATTTGATTTGTTTTAACAGGTAAATACACACATGTCAAGAGTTCTCTTTATAGTCGTTCTATAATTTTATAAATGCAACAAACTTTAGTTTTTGTACATATAGTATGAAGTATAGTGTAGTATAAATATGTTTTGCGGCTCCAGACAACATTTATTTGATGGAAGTGAGGGCAGATTGGCTCTTAAGATAGTAAAGGTTGCTGACCCCTACCCTAACCCTATCTCGGATCACACGGCAGTCCAATCCACAATTTATACTATATGTCACATGTAGGCCTTTTCAGGCTCACATCTAGATTAGCCTGTGCCAAAAGTGTTGCATCCTCGCCAAAAGTGTGCCGTATATTTACCAAAAGTGGCCCAGATATGTTTTAAGATAACCGGGCCACATTTGCTGCATCAGTTGTGGGCCACTTCAGGCTCATATCAATATTTGCCGGTACCAATTGTGCTGCATCCTTACCACAAGTGGCCCACGTCTGTTTTTTAATATTTGGGCCATATTTTTCATGTCAAATGTGGGCCACTTTAGGTTCACATCCGGATTACTGTGCCGCATCTTTGCCTAAACTGGCCCAGATATGTTTTAAGATAACTGGGCCACATTTGCTTCATCATATATGGGCCACTTTTGGTTTACACCCAGATTAGCCTTTGTCCATTCTGCCACATCTTTGCCAAAGGTGGCCCACAGTTGTTTTGTGATATTTGGGCCACATTCACCATTTCCCACATGGGCCACTTTAGGGTGACATCCAGATTACACATTGCAGGAGCACCGCATCTTTGCCAAAAAAGGCCCACATTTGCTTTGGGATATGTGGGCCATATTTGCTATTTTACAAGTGGGCCACTTTAGGCACACATCCATTTGGTCCGGGCCAGAAGAAGGCCAGCAGTGCCGCATCATTGCCTGAAGTGGGCCACATCCGCTTGCTATCTGGGTATAATATCCTTTTTGTAAAATTTAAGAGCATTTTAGAATTGTACTTCGTCAATGAGGAGCACATTTAGATACTTAAAATACTGTGTAGATTAATAATACAGTACTGAATTTTAGTAGGCTATAAGTATCATGTCGTTTTAAATTTAGCCTACAATGTAACTGTGACTATTAAATAAATGTAGTGGAGTAAAAAGCAAAATATTTGTCTATGATATGTAGATGAGTTGAAGTATAAAGTAGCAATATATGGAAAAACTCAAGTAAAGTACAAATATATCCCCAAAAAGTACTTAAGTATCATACTTGAGTTAATTAGTTACACACATCATTTACCTTCAAAGCACACTGCCTGACTTTTAGAAATTAGACGAAACAATCAGTTTCCTTACGATATTTTCCAAAAATGACCTGTTCTTCAAATCTGCATGGAAATCTTTCCAGATACAAATCTATTTACACAGAAAGTTTTCACCGAAGCCAGTTAGATATGTAACTGTGGGACAGAATCAGCAATGTACATAATACAATTAATGATGGCTTAATTTAATTTGGCTGTCACCCTGTCATGGCAATAATATAAAAATGTAATTAAATGAATGGAACAAATACAAATGAAATACTCAGAACATTTGACCAGAGCAGAGCCATCGTTAATGTCATCAGTAAACCCTGTGCTTATATGACCTACAACATTTCCCCTGATGTTTGAAAATGTCCCGTATTGGTAATATACTGTTTTCATGGACAGCAACACTATGACCTCCTCCAGGCAGACTCTGAATTCAACAATTAGTAAGGATCATTTTGAAGTGCAGACTTGTATTATTTTTACTTGATGTTAAACATCTATGTGTCTTTCATGACATGTTGAGCCTAGCATGGCAACCAAAATATGGGGAGTGGAGCGAAACACAAATAAAAACACCTTCAACAAACTCAAATAATATAATCTTTCCGTGTTATGTATGTTATGTATATGTTTTAATTACTTTAGCAAGCTAGCCACAATGCTATACGGTGTGTTGAAGCTTCAACTCTTAGTAATGAAAAGTTAAACTACAATTATGATTTATTTGTTTGTATTTATACATAAGAAGGAAAATCAAGATGGAATCAGCTTTAAAAGAGTTGGAAAATGTAGTTTTCAATTGTATTGGAGCTAAGCTAGTTACTAGCTTCATATGTGAGCTAAGCTAGGCTAAACAAACATAGCCTAAGATGACAAACAATATGAAAGTGTTTATTTTAATAATATTTTAAAGGACGCATTGGAGTGTATTTCTATATATAGGTAATTTCGTATCACATTACATTTCTATTCACACACCATGTAGGCTATATGTAATTACATGCTTGTATAGCATTCAGTAGGCCTATGTGCTATACATATACATGTATTCTTGTATTGTTGAGATATCTTTTGCTGTAATATGGTTTTATTTATTTTGTATACATTTTTTGTGAATTTTTTCATATGGGTGAGACCGAGCATTCTATTGTGTTTGTTGTGTTCTAGAATATTTAAATGACGGAATGTGCCTTGATCACACAGTCTATGGCCTTGATACGTCATCATTCTTACATTCTAGAACTATATTTCTCCTGTGCCCTAGGTAACATTCAGTCTTAGTGAAGATTCAGTTCAGAAACCGAACGGTAACAGAGTCTAACTTCTGGTTAAAAAAAAAAGAATTGGAAAAATAACCAAGATGTTTAGCGTAGATTGGTTCTGTGCTGCTTTTTCTTTCCTTCGTTCGAACAAGGAAAAGCAAAAACATGCCACAGATGATGTGGCTGTTGACAGCAAACACTGTCTCAGCTCACGTTGGAGGTAAGAACATTGTTAAAAGTTCATTTAATTGTGTCCTAACTAATCATTTATACACTAGGTTTAATTAGCTACCATTTTTTGTGTTTTGATGGATTTAATTTGTTGTAAATAGTTTAACTTTCATAAAAATAATACTTGCATATGGATAATGCTTTATAACTGGCTAAACATTTTCATCTGTGTTTCTCAGTAGAAAAAGTGCTGCTGCTTCTAAAGTCTCAGCAAATACAGTGAAGGCTAGAAAGAAGAAGTCAAAGGAGAGTAGGTGTAGCGAGGTATGTTTGACAGAAAGTGTCAGAGCTTCATGTCCTTTAAGTCGACTCTACCATTATTATTTAGATTAGTTTATTTGTAAGTAACCACAATAACCAATATGTCTGACATTGTTTACTTATTATTGTTGGTCTTTTCCCTCTACAGAAGAAAGAAAATGTTGGAAGAAACGAAAGGTACGAATTTTCATCCTGTATATTTTTTGTTCAGTTTTTAAATCATATTTTGTCTTTATTAATTTATTTTAGTAAATGATTTGGTTATAGCAATGGTTATAAAACCTGGGAATTAGGAATCCTCACATGTTTCTCCATCCTTTTTTCTGACTATTGTGAACAAGTATTTAGTTTTACAATGACATAACCAATACTTTTTCTCTCTAGATCTGTGATCACCTTAACGGCCTCATCTACCGACACAAATGGGACAGCCAAGAAGACACGTTGGTGGAATAAGCTTTTTAAACGGGGCAAGGTATGTTTCACAAACACAGCCAGAACTCAACACTAACCAGATAGTTACTAGTCACGACTAAATGAGAGTAAAATCTGATACTGAAGTTTGTTTTTCCTCCAACAGGGAAAATGTCAGGTCTCACCGGCTACAGATACCAGCGCAGAACAGAGGAGGTAAGGACAATTATTTTATACTGCTTTCACTGTCTGTCAGGAACAAAGAAAGCCAGTCTTTAGCTCCCACACATAAAGTAGTGCTGAATAATGGATATTTAGTTTGATGGCTGAAAAAAGGTCTGCATTTTACACAAGCTTAAAAGATATTCAAGTTTTGTTTTGGGACGTGAAACACGTGGTACACTTGTGAATTTGTAATCTTTCTCACTTGGACATATGATCAATTGTACAGTTAGGCCTGTCACGATAATAATTTTGTTGGACGATAAATTTTCCTGGAAATTATTGCGATAAACGATAATATTGTCGGCACTGTTGTAAGACCATTTTAGACCACTGACATAATGATAATATATAATAATAATTCAAGTACATCCTTTCAAACATAACTTTTTATTGAACATACAACATTGCAAATAAAATGTGAAATAATATTAAAATATATAAATGATATATAATAAATAAAACAAATTAATTAAATTATAATAAATTAATTAAATCACACACAAGCAAAACAATAAATTAAATAGACTCAGGCTGGAAAACAGAGCTCTCTCTCTCTCTCTCTCTCTCTCTCTCTCTCTCTCTCTCTCTCTCTCTCTCTCTCTCTCTCTCTCTCTCTCTATCTATCTATCTATCTATCTATCTATCTATCTATAAATAAATATGAGCACACATTGTCTCACAAGCAAAAAAAAACCTCCTTACAACAACAGTCAAGTGTACAGTCCACCGTCCATACAAAGACCCAGATGCCTCAACAGGCCATATCCAAATCTGTTTTTCAAAGATTTCGAGCAAGGAACACCAACATGTTTGCATTGTCGGGCAAATGCATCTTTGATTGTAAACTGTCGGGAAGGTGGGGGCTCTCCATCACCAGCTGCCGTGTTTGCTCAGCTGGGAAAACGGAATGGGGTGGTTGTGTTTTAGGTGTAGTTTAAAATGCGTGGTATTGCCTGCTTTTGTCGCTACCTTTTTTAAACAAATGCGACACACCGCCCGGCTCATTCAAGTCCGTAGGTTCGCCTCGTTGATTTGGCTTGAATCCAAAATACTGCCACACCGGAGAATCGAGATGTGTAATTCCATTTCACTTTAAATTCCCCGCGAGTAAGTCACACGTTGTCTCCCGCTTGTCGCTATATTATTAATTTGGCTGCTGCACGTGCACGCGGAGTGTCCTGACCTGGCTGTGTGTCAGCCCCGCCCCTCACAGCGCGCGTGGCCGGCAGCCGCAGCGCTCCTGGCAGCCGCAGCGCTCCTGGCTAAAATGCTGGTCACATCCTTATGTAAACGGCAATTTATCGAGCTCAGAAAAGTTATCGAGTCCATTTTTATTTATCGTACGATAAGTCAATTAATCGATTATCGTGACAGGCCTATGTAAAGTACTTGGTTAAACATGACGTCCATCTCACCTGGTTTAGATTTATTCTGGAAGGGATTCAATGTAACAAAGGACATTTAGAATTTTGTCACTGATTGTGCCAATAATGAATAAAACCTAACATTACATGTCAATCTGTTTCTTCTTCCAGCAGCAGTCCAAAAGCACCAAAAGACTCCAGCTCGTTTTCTCACCAGGATGAGGTGATGCCGTTTGCTCTGGATGAGGAGTTTTATGATGACCTGTTTGATAGGGGCCTGTTGCCTGAGCCGCCATCCAAAAGCAAGACCAGCAGCAGACCTGCAACCCCTCAAGAGACAGACAAACAGGAGTCAATCTTAGAGTCTCACCAGGATGATGTGCTGCAGTTTGAAGACGACCCTTCTGAGCTTTCCGACAACCTTCTGAGCTTTCGACGACAGACGCTTTCTCCAGACAGAGCTTTCCGACGACTCCCAGACAGAGCTTTCCGACGACTCCCAGACAGAGCTTTCCGACGACTCCCAGCAGAGCTTTCCGACGACTCCCAGGCAGAGCTTTCCCGTAGCAGTCCTGGAAAACCAAAAGAGACAAACCAGCAGCAGAAGTCTCACCAGGATGAAGTGGTGTCGGACATCCCAGAGCCGGAGGAAGACTTGTTTGTAGATGACCTTTCTCGGTTTCGCGACTCCCAGGCAGAGCTTTCCCGTAGCAGTCCTGGAAAACCAAAAGAGACAAACCAGCAGCAGAAGTCTCACCAGGATGAAGTGGTCGGACATCCCAGAGCCGGAGGAAGACTTGTATGAAGACGACTGGAATTTTCGACGACTCCCAGGCAGAGCTTTCCCGTAGCAGTCCTGGAAAACCAAAAGAGACAAACCAGCAGCAGAAGTCTCACCAGGATGAAGTGGTGTCGGACATCCCAGAGCCGGAGGAAGACTTGTAGATGACCTTTCTCGGCTTTTCGATGACTCCCAGGCAGAGCTTTCCCGTAGCAGTCCTGGAAAACCAAAAGAGACAAACCAGCAGCAGAAGTCTCACCAGGATGAAGTGGTGTCGGACATCCAGAGCCGGAGGAAGATTTATGAAGACGACTGCTTTCGACGACTCCCAGGCAGAGCTTTCCCGTAGCAGTCCTGGAAAACCAAAAGAGACAAACCAGCAGCAGAAGTCTCACCAGGATGAAGTGGTGTCGGACATCCCAGAGCCGGAGGAAGACTTGTTTGTAGATGACCTTTCTCGGCTTTTCGATGACTCCCAGGCAGAGCTTTCCCGTAGCAGTCCTGGAAAACCAAAAGAGACAAACCAGCAGCAGAAGTCTCACCAGGATGAAGTGGTGTCGGACATCCAGAGCCGGAGGAAGACTTTTGAAGACGACGGAATTTCTTTCGACGACTCCCAGGCAGAGCTTTCCCGTAGCAGTCCTGGAAAACCAAAAGAGACAAACCAGCAGCAGAAGTCTCACCAGGATGAAGTGGTCCGGACATCCCAGAGCCGGAGGAAGACTTGTTTGTAGATGACTTTCTCGCTTTTCGATGACTCCCAGGCAGAGCTTTCCCGTAGCAGTCCTGGAAAACCAAAAGAGACAAACCAGCAGCAGAAGTCTCACCAGGATGAAGTGGTGCGGACATCCCAGAGCCGGAGGAAGATTTGTAGATGACCTTTCTCGGCTTTTCGATGACTCCCAGGCAGAGCTTTCCCGTAGCAGTCCTGGAAAACCAAAAGAGACAAACCAGCAGCAGAAGTCTCACCAGGATGAAGTGTGTCGGACATCCCAGAGCCGGAGGAAGACTTGTTTGTAGATGACCTTTCTCGGCTTTCGATGACTCCCAGGCAGAGCTTTCCCGTAGCAGTCCTGGAAAACCAAAAGAGACAAACCAGCAGCAGAAGTCTCACCAGGATGAAGTGGTGCGGACATCCCAGAGCCGCAGGAAGACTTGTATGAA
>JAAOOA010002854.1:0-29652 GCA_012861695.1 Trematomus loennbergii | reverse complement strand
CAAAATCAAACAAGGGGCATTTAGATATTTGCTCACAACCTGGGACTCATCATGTTCAACCATTGAGCAAGTTGTCCATCAAAGAAATCTACATTCTGCCGAAAACCAGGGATCGAAGCAGGGACCTTTAGATCTTCAGTCTAACGCTCCCAATGAGCTATTCGGCACAACTTTGGTGGAAATGCAAACGTAAAAACTAAGCAACATCTGATGGGTATGACAGTCTTCTCAGTAAGTACAACTAACGTTGAAATACTAAGGATCTTCATTCTACAACATTAGACGCCACAAACTTACACTGCCTTAAGTCAGCATCTATAACAAACTGAAGCGTCTGATTGGCAAACTACGAGTCAACAGGATAAACCATTAGCAACTTGTCCTCTTTCGTAAGCTACCTGGTGCCCAAGTCAAATAAGGGGCATTTAGATATTTGCTCACAACCTGGGACTCATCGTTCAACCATTGAGCAATTTGTTCACAGATAAATTACCTTCTGCCGAAACCAGGGATCGAACCAGGGACCTTTAGATTCAGTCTAACGCTCTCCCAACTGAGCTATTCGGCACAACTTTTGGGAAATACAAACGTAAAACTAAGCAACATCTGATGGGTATGACAGTCTTCTCAGTAAGTACAACTAACGTTAAATACTAAGGATCTTCATTCTACAACATTAGACGCCACAAACTTACACGCCTTAAGTCAGCATCTATAACAAACTGAAGCTGTCTGAATTGGCAAACTACGAGTCAACAAGGATAACCATTAGCAACTTGTCCTCTTAAGTTACCTGGTGCCCAAGTGAAATAAGGGCATTTAGATATTGCTCACAACCTGGGAGTCATCATGTTCAACCATGAGCAATTTGTTCACCAGATAAATCTACCTTCTGCAGAAAACCAGGGATCGAACCAGGGACCTTTAGATCTTCAGTCTAACTCTCCCCCAACTGAGCTATTTGCACAACTTTTGGTGAAATACAAACGTAAAACTAAGCAACATCTGATGGGTATGACAGTCTTCTCAGAAAGTACAACTAACATTAAATACTAAGGATCTTCAGTCTACCAACAGTAGATGCCACACAACTTTACTGCCTTAAGTCAGCAGCTATAACAAATGTTGTCCAAATTTGCAAACTACGAGTCAACAAGCATAAACCATTGAGCAACTTGTCCTCTATAGTAAACTACGTGCTACCAAATCAAACAAGGGGCATTTAGATTTGCTCACAACCTGGGACTCATCATGTTCAACCATTGAGCAAGTTGTCCATTAAAGAAATCTACATTCTGCCGAAACCAGGGATCGAAGCAGGGACCTTTAGATCTTCAGTCTAACGCTCTCCAACTGAGCTATTCGGCACACTTTGGTGGAATGCAAACGTAAAACTAAGCAACATCTGATGGGTATGACAGTCTTCTCAGTAAGTACAACTAACGTTGAAATACTAAGGATCTTCATTCTACAACATTAGAGCCCACAAACTTACACTGCCTTAAGTCAGCATCTATAACAAAACTGAAGCGTCTGAATTGGCAAAACTACGAGTCAACAAGGATAACCATTAGCAACTTGTCCTCTTTCGTAAGCTACCTGGTGCCAAGTCAAATAAGGGGCATTTAGATATTTGCTCACAACCTGGGAGTCATCATGTTCCAACCATTGAGCAATTTGTTCACCAGATAAATCTACCTTCTGCCGAACCAGGAATGAACCAGGGACCTTTAGATCTTCAGTCTAACGCTCTCCCAACTGAGCTATTTCGGCACAACTTTGGTGAAATACAAACGTAAAACTAAGCAACATCTGATGGGTATGACCGTCTTCTCAGTAAGTACAACTAACGTTTAAATACTAAGGATCTTCATTCTACAACATTAGACCCACAAACTTACACTGCCTTAAGTCAGCATCTATACAAACTGAAGCTGTCTGAATTGGCAAACTACGAGTCAACAAGGATAACCATTAGCAACTTGTCCTCTTTCGTAAGCTACCTGGTGCCCAAGTCAAATAAGGGGCATTTAGATATTTGCTCACAACCTGGGAGTCATCATGTTCAACCATTGAGCAATTTGTCACCAGATAAATCTACCTTCTGCAGAAACCAGGGATCGAACCAGGGACCTTTAGATCTACAGTCTAACTCTCTCCCAACTGAGCTATTTCGGCACAACTTTTGGTGAAATACAAACGTAAAACTAAGCAACATCTGATGGGTATGACAGTTTCTCAGAAAGTACAACTAACGTTTAAATACTAAGGATCTTCAGTCACAACAGTAGATGCCACACAACTTACTGCCTTAAGTCAGCAGCTATAACAAATGTTGTCCAAATTGCAAAACTACGAGTCAACAAGCATAACCATTGAGCAACTTGTCCTCTATAGTAACTACGTGCTACCAAATCAAACAAGGGCATTAGATATTTGCTCACAACCTGGGACTCATCATGTTCAACCATGAGCAAGTTGTCCATCAAAGAAATCACATTCTGCCGAAACCAGGGATCGAAGCAGGGACCTTTAGATCTCAGTCTAACGCTCTCCCAACTGAGCTATTTCGGCACAACTTTTGGTGAAATACAAACGTAAAACTAAGCAACATCTGATGGGTATGACAGTCTTCTCAGAAAGTACAACTAACGTTTAAATACTAAGGATATCGTCTACAACATTAGACGCCACAAACTACACTGCCTTAAGTCAGCATCTATAACAAACTGAAGCTGTCTGAATTGGCAAACTACGAGTCAACAAGGATACCATTAGCAACTTGTCCTCTTCGTAAGCTACCTGGTGCCCAAGTCAAATAAGGGGCATTTAGATATTGCTCACAACCTGGGACTCATCATGTTCAACCATTGAGCAAGTTGTTCACCAGATAAATCTACCTTCTGCCAAAACCAGGGATCGAACCAGGGACCTTTAGATCTTCAGTCTAACCCCAACTGAGCTATTTCGGCAAACTTTTGGTGAAATACAACGTAAAACTAAGCAACATCTGATGGGATGACAGTCTTCTCAGTAAGTACAACTAACGTTTACATACTAAGGATCTTCATTCTACAACATTAGACGCCACAAACTTACATGCCTTAAGTCAGCATCATAACAAACTGAAGCTGTCTGAATTGGCAAACTACGAGTCAACAAGATAACCATTAGCAACTTGTCCTCTTTCGTAAGCACCTGGTGCCCAAGTCAAATAAGGGGCATTTAGATATTTGCTCACAACCTGGGAGTCATCATGTTCAACCATTGAGCAATTTGTTCACCAGATAAATCTACCTTCTGCAGAAACCAGGGATCGAACCAGGGACCTTTAGATCTTCAGTCTAACGCTCTCCCAACTGAGCTATTTCGCACAAACTTTGGTGAAATACAAACGTAAAACTAAGCAACATCTGATGGGTATGACAGTCTTCTCAGAAAGTACAACTAACGTTTAAATACTAAGGATCTTCAGTCTACAACAGTAGATGCCACACAACTTCACTGCCTTAAGTCAGCAGCTATAACAAATGTTGTCCAAATTTGCAAACTACGAGTCAACAAGCATAACCCATTGAGCAACTTGTCCATCTATAGTAAACTACCTGCTACCAAAATCAAACAAGGGGCATTTAGATATTTGCTCACAACCGGGACTCATCATGTTCAACCATGAGGCAAGTTGTCCATCAAAGAAATCTACATTCTGCCGAAACCAGGGATCGAAGCAGGGACCTTTAGATCTTCAGTCTAACGCTCTCCCAACTGAGCTATTTCGGCACAACTTTTGGTGAAATACAAACGTAAAACTAAGCAACATCTGATGGGTATGACAGTCTTCTCAGAAAGTACAACTAACGTTTAAATACTAAGGATCTTCATTCTACAACATTAGACGCCACAAACTTACACTGCCTTAAGTCAGCATCTAATAACAAACTGAAGCTGTCTGAATTGGCACAAACTACGAGTCAACAAGGATAACCATTAGCAACTTGTCTCTTCGTAAGCTACTGGTGCCCAGTCAAATAAGGGGCATTTAGATATTGCTCACAACTGGGACTCATCATGTTCAACCATGAGCAATTTGTTCACCAGATAAATCTACCTTCTGCCAAAACCAGGGATCGAACCAGGGACCTTTAGATCTTCAGTCTAACGCTCTCCCAACTGAGCTATTTCGGCACAACTTTTGGTGAAATACAAACGTAAAACTAAGCAACATCTGATGGGTATGACAGTCTTCTCAGTAAGTACAACTAACGTTTACATACTAAGGATCTTCATTCTACAACATTAGACGCCACAAACTTACACTGGCCTTAAGTCAGCATCTATAACAAACTGAAGCTGTCTGAATTGGCAAACTACGAGTCAACAAGGATAACCATTAGCAACTGTCCTCTTTCGTAAGCTACCTGGTGCCCAAGTCAAAAAGGGGCATTTAGATATTTGCTCACAACCTGGGAGTCATCATGTTCAACCATTGAGCAATTTGTTCACCAGATAAATCTACCTTCTGCGAAAACCAGGGATCGAACCAGGGACTTAGATCTTCAGTCTAACTCTCTCCCAACTGAGCTATTTCTGCACAACTTTTGGTGAAATACAAACGTAAAACTAAGCAACATCTGATGGGTATGACAGTCTTCTCAGAAAGTACAACTAACGTTTAAATACTAAGGATCTTCAGTCTACAACAGTAGATGCCACACAACTTCACTGCCTTAGTCAGCAGCTATAACAAATGTTGTCCAAATTTGCAAACTACGAGTCAACAAGCATAACCATGAGCAACTTGTCCTCTATAGTAAACTACCTGCTACCAAAATCAAACAAGGGGCATTTAGATATTTGCTCACAACCTGGGACTCATCATGTTCAACATTGAGCAAGTTGTCCATCAAAGAAATCTACATTCTGCCGAAACCAGAGATCGAACCAGGGACCTTAGATCTTCAGTTTAACGCTCTCCCAACTGAGCTATTTCGGCACAACTTTTGGTGAAATACAAACGTAAAACTAAGCAACATCTGATGGGTATGACAGTCTTCTCAGAAAGTACAAACTAACGTTTAAATACTAAGGATCTTCAGTCTACAACAGTAGATGCCACACAACTTCACTGCCTTAAGTCAGCAGCTATAACAAATTGTCCAAATTTGCAAACTACGAGTCAACAAGCATAACCATTGAGCAACTTGTCCTCTATAGAAACTACCTGCTACCAAAATCAAACAAGGGGCATTTAGATATTGCTCACAACCTGGGACTCATCATGTCAACCATTGAGCAAGTTGTCCATCAAAGAAATCTACATTCTGCCGAAACCAGAGATCGAACCAGGGACCTTTAGATCTTCAGTTTAACGCTCTCCCAACTGAGCTATTTCGGCACAACTTTTGGTGAAATACAAACGTAAAACTAAGCAACATCTGATGGGTATGACAGTCTTCTCAGAAAGTACAACTAACGTTTTAAATACTAAGGATCTTCAGTCTACAACAGTAGATGCCACACAACTTTACTGCCTTAAGTCAGCAGCTATAACAAATGTTGTCCAAATTTGCAAACTACGAGTCAACAAGCATAACCATTGAGCAACTTGTCCTCTATAGTAAACTACGTGCTACCAAAATCAAACAAGGGGCATTTAGATATTTGCTCACAACCTGGGACTCATCATGTTCAACCATTGAGCAAGTTGTCCATCAAAGAAATCTACATTCTGCCGAAACCAGGGATCGAAGCAGGACCTTTAGATCTTCAGTCTAACGCTCTCCCAACTGAGCTATTTCGGCACAACTTTTGGTGAAATACAAACGTAAAACTAAGCAACATCTGATGGGTATGACAGTCTTCTCAGAAAGTACAACTAACGTTTAAATACTAAGGATCTTCATTCTACAACATTAGACGCCACAAACTTCACTGCCTTAAGTCAGCATCTATAACAAACTGAAGCTGTCTGAATTGGCAAACTACGAGTCAACAAGAGGCGCGTTCACACCAAGTACTTTTCCCACAGTAGTTCCTGAGAACTTTAGTTCATGAGAGTTCTTTTAGTTCTGACGAACTAAAGCAGATCGCGTTCACACCAAAATGAGTTCCTGGGGGTGGATTAGGCAAATGAGCCGCTGACGTCACTTCTTCTTCTTCTGCTTAGCTTTTCCTGGCAGGCTGCAAACAACTTCACGGCGAGTACAGTAGGTGGCGGTATGCACCTTAAAGTTGCAATCCGCCAAAAAACCGAGAGAAGAAGAAAAAAAACTTCCGCTTCCGCTGTATGCTTCTGTTTACCTACACGGTATGGAGTTGACGTTTTGATGGTCGTGTTATACTGCTTCGTAACGGAGTTATTTAAGCCAATAACTCAGCCACAAATACAAATACAGATCGACCATTCAAATGCAATATAAATGCCGAGTCGGGGCGAAGGCGGTTAAGAAGCCTTAACAAAAGGATTAGACGACGAAATCACACGCGATGGACATGTTTCGCCGTTGTACAGCCGAGGATGATGACCGTTATCACGCCCAAAAGAGCAATGGTACGTTCATTAAATCACATTAATACTATCTAATGTAGGATTTATGGAGTTATGTAGGGCTAATTTGTGTCTTTGTATGTGTTCCAGATATGCGAATACTACGGAACTCTGGGTGAACAATAGAACGTCGGCCTGGTGTGAGGTGGTGCCAACGTGTGCAGTGGATCGAAGATTTCCGAATGTCCAAGGGCTCTTTTCAACTCCTCTGTATTCGCCTGGAAGCAACGTTGTGGAGAGGCATCTGAACAGCATGGAAATTGTAAATTGACAATAAAGCTGATATTTTGTACAGTGCATTTGGTTCTCTTTTATTTACCAGTCAACAGACACAATTACAATAGTGCAGACACCTTAGTGCAAAGATTAAATGTCAGTATCAAAACAGTACTCATACTATATTTGTATATTAATGAGTATATTATGTTAAATGTGTGTTAAAGACAATGGGATGAGGTTGAAAGCTCTTTAAAAACGTTTGTATACATACATGTTAAGCATGCACACCTGAAGAACTACGTTACACACACACAGGTTAGTCTGTGTACCGCTGCTGGTTTAAACAAAGACAGTCATAGTGCTAGTGCCGTGCATGTAGGTTCTCTTTTATTTATCAGCAGCAGATCAATAAGTGTCAGTAGTATCAAAACAATATAATAACAGTGGCAATAAATATATATATATATATATACAATAGGTAGGCTCAGCAGCAGACACACCTTTGTGCAAAGTTAGGTGTCAGTATTAATAACAGTGGCATATATATATATATAATCACAATAATACAAAATTAACTGTCACAGGTGTAGGCAATTTGGGGTGAAGTGTCTTGCCCAGGGACACAACGACATCCTGACTGCAGTGGGGTTTGAACCTGTGCTCCCCTGATCCGAACACCAACGCACCAGACCACTGCACCACACGCCTCCCAACAAGTCATTGTACAGTTTATCAACGACAAGTTTTTCTTAATTTTTGTATTGAAGGCCTGTTGGATTTAATCAGCTCGCTTAGCACTTCCAGAAGCCCAGCCTGAAAGGTATTTTGTTGCTCCACCTGGCACCATGAGCGGCTAGTCGTCCGATTCCTGGGCCTTGTGTGAATGCAGCAGCCGTTCGTCGTGCATCTCCTTGGCACGCAGGTCCTCATTCTCCTTGCTGACCATAGCACGGCAGTCCATGGTGTCAAGGAAGCTGTCATCGCGTGCCCACTTTCCTAAGGTGAAATATGCAAGATACAAGATCAGTTTAATCGCAACAACGACACAACATTGTCCAAATACCAGAAGGGGAGCAGCCCATAACAGAGAGCCCCCCACGTCAGAGTCATCACTGTGGGCGATCTCCACCTCTGAGGCCCAATCCCAAACCACTCCCTCGACCCTACCCCTCCGTGACGGAGTGAACTCCGTCTGTAGCCACACTCGCAGCTCAACGAGGCTCCCTCCTGTCAGATGGAGGGAGTAAATACAGCGGCAAGCTTTGGGACAAACTCCCCTCTCTCCGGCAGAAACAGGAAATGCCGTAACTGTATGTAACAACGGTTTCAAATCAGCTTCTCTTAGACAAAAAATGTAAATTAATAACTCAAATAAAACTCCAAACATCTTTCATTGTGTTACTTTTTTGTAAAGCTCTTTTAGTTTTAAACCTGATGTTTATAAGCTTCTTAGTTTTTGCAACAGTCTGTAAATATACACAACTTTATAATAAAATGCACACATTTACCTTTTTCTAGACTAAACACAGGTATGATCCTAAGTTAAAAAAATATGAGGTTATCATGAGGTTGTTAACATCGCAATTTATCAGTGGATGTTTGCTGGAACTACTTTTTAACAGCGTGTTTCCTGACGGACACACACAGCGTGACTCCGGTCAGGTAGAGACCGGTCTCAAGTCAGCACCGATGCAGACTCGCTGTTTGAGGGCTTGATAGCCCACTCCCCCTCCACACCGTTGGTTTGGAACAGCACTTAATGTGGCGGACCCTCCGCGCGAACGGAGGGGTAGTGTGTAGGGGTAGGGTGTAGCAAGTGTGTTTTCACCTCCGTTCCCTCCTGTTTGCTGCAGTATGGCAGCAGCGGTCAGGATGGGATCCTCTGTGATCAGATAGTGGTCCTGATGGTGTCCGCTGACCGGGCGCAGGCTGCCTACTCTCAGCGGGCTGAACGTGGAAACTGTGTTTCTCTGAGGGATCCTCCATGTAGTCTGATAAGCCTTCTGAGGAAACAAGGTCAAACTATTTAGGATAATACTATGAGAAGGATACAATGTTTTAGGCAGTAAATAGAATTTCAATTACATTTCTACTTCAATGTGCAAAAATATTAGAACATCAGTCTTTGTGGCATGCAGGTAATCAACTGTTTAAGCTTTTACCATTAACATGTAGAATGAATGTTGCAAATTACTTGAAATTATAGCATCGACAATCTATTGTTTACCTCTATGCATTAGCCACAGAGGTAGCATTATGTCCAGCTAGCATGCTAATTGCTAACGTTATATTATCGTTTTTTTTAGGGGAAAACTAGTTTCTAATCCTGAGAGAAACACCTCGCCTGAAACACACGATTAGTGCCATGAGTTAGTGAAGCAAATTACAGAACGTTGCACTTATTCACAAGTCAAAACGTGTTCATAGCGGGCACGGCTGAGAATAGCTAGCTAGCTAGATGTTATTAGCCAGCTTGGACATAACGTTAGCAAGTTCTACCATGGCTAGCTCGATCTACTGAGCAAATAAAAGTACATCTAAGACCAGTATTGTGCAGATTAAAACAGTGCAGTGCATGTATTTTATTTTACCTTCGTAGTCGTCACGACATGACTTTGCCAAGTCTGCTAACTTTGCTGATCCACTGAAACTGCATGCAGTAGAAGCTTCAGAATGTGGCGCTTCGCGTCCTTCGAGTAAATCGCCAGAAGCGCAGACACATCCTCATCACTCCAATTGATTTATTTGGTGTTGCTATAATAACTGCTTTCACAAAGGAATCTCTTCGTGTGTGCTGCGAAGCGAGGAAATACAATGGCCGCTTACAACAAAAAATTCGGAGTCAAACGGGCGTGGTTTGCATTCCGCACAGCCAATCAGACGTAGGAACTACTTTCTCCCACGACAGACCCTGCTCTGTAGCGGGGACTGAAAAGCGAGTCTCGCGAACTAAGTTGAGCTAAAGTAGTTCCTGGGGCTTTTTGGTGTGAACGCAATATATCGTAGTTCTGATGAACTATTGTGGGAAAAGTACACCAAAGTACTCCGGTGTGAACGCACCTATTGATAACCATTAGCAACTTGTCCTCTTTCATAAGCTACCTGGTGCCCAAGTCAAATAAGGGGCATTTAGATATTTGCTCACAACCTGGGACTCATCATGTTCAACCATTGAGCAATTTGTTCACAAGATAAATCTACCTTCTGCCGAAACCAGGGATCGAACCAGGGACCTTTAGATCTTCAGTCTAACGCTCTCCAACTGAGCTATTTCGGCACAACTTTTGGTGAAATACAAACGTAAAACTAAGCAACATCTGATGGGTATGACAGTCTTCTCAGTAAGTACAACTAACGTTTAAATACTAAGGATCTTCATTCTACAACATTAGACGCCACAAACTTACACTGCCTTAAGTCAGCATCTATAACAAACTGAAGCTGTCTGAATTGGCAAACTACGAGTCAACAAGGATAACCATTAGCAACTTGTCCTCTTTCGTAAGCTACCTGGTGCCCAAGTCAAATAAGGGGCATTTAGATATTTGCTCACAACCTGGGAGTCATCATGTTCAACCATTGAGCAATTTGTTCACCAGATAAATCTACCTTCTGCAGAAACCAGGGATCGAACCAGGGACCTTTAGATCTTCAGTCTAACGCTCTCCCAACTGAGCTATTTCGCACAACTTTTGGTGAAATACAAACGTAAAAACTAAGCAACATCTGATGGGTATGACAGTCTTCTCAGAAAGTACAACTAACGTTTAAATACTAAGGATCTTCAGTCTACAACAGTAGATGCCACACAACTTCACTGCCTTAAGTCAGCAGCTATAACAAATGTTGTCCAAATTTGCAAACTACGAGTCAACAAGCATAACCATTGAGCAACTTGTCCTCTATAGTAAACTACCTGCTACCAAAATCAAACAAGGGGCATTTAGATATTTGCTCACAACCTGGGACTCATCATGTTCAACCATTGAGCAAGTTGTCCATCAAAGAAATCTACATTCTGCCGAAACCAGAGATCGAACCAGGGACCTTTAGATCTTCAGTCTAACGCTCTCCCAACTGAGCTATTTCGGCACAACTTTTGGTGAAATACAAACGTAAAACTAAGCAACATCTGATGGGTATGACAGTCTTCTCAGAAAGTACAACTAACGTTTAAATACTAAGGATCTTCAGTCTACAACAGTAGATGCCACACAACTTCACTGCCTTAAGTCAGCAGCTATAACAAATGTTGTCCAAATTTGCAAACTACGAGTCAACAAGCATAACCATTGAGCAACTTGTCCTCTATAGTAAACTACCTGCTACCAAAATCAAACAAGGGGCATTTAGATATTTGCTCACAACCTGGGACTCATCATGTTCAACCATTGAGCAAGTTGTCCATCAAAGAAATCTACATTCTGCCGAAACCAGGGATCGAACCAGGGACCTTTAGATCTTCAGTCTAACGCTCTCCCAACTGAGCTATTTCGGCACAACTTTTGGTGAAATACAAACGTAAAACTAAGCAACATCTGATGGGTATGACAGACTTTTCAGAAAGTACAACTAACGTTGAAATACTAAGGATCTTCATTCTACAACATTAGATGCCACAAACTTACACTGCCTTAAGTCAGCATCTATAACAAACTGAAGCTGTCTGAATTGGCAAACTACGAGTCAACAAGCATAACCATTAGCAACTTTTTCTCTTTAGTAAGCTAACCTGCTACCCAAGTCAAATAAGGGGCTTTAGATATTTGCTCACAACCTGGGACTCATCATGTTCAACCATTGAGCAATTTCTTCACCAATAAATCTACCTTCTGCCGAAACCAGGGATCGAACCAGGGACCTTTAGATCTTCAGTCTAACGCTCTCCGAACTGAGCTATTTGGGCACAACTTTGGTGAAATACAAACGTAAAACTAAGCAACATCTGATGGGTATGACAGTCTTCTCAGTAAGTACAACTAACGTTTAAATACTAAGGATCTTCATTCTACAACATTAGACGCCAAAACTTACACTGCCTTAAGTCAGCATCTATAACAAACTGAAGCTGTCTGAATTGGCAAACTACGAGTCAACAAGCATAACCATTCGCAACTTTTTCTCTTTAGTAAGCTACCTGCTACCCAAGTCAAACAAGGGGCATTTAGATATTGCTCACAACATGGGAGTGATCATGTTCAACCATTGAGCAAGTTGTCCACCAAAGAAATCTACCTTCTGCCGAAACCAGGGATCGAACCAGGGACCTTTAGATCTTCAGTCTAACGCTCTCCCAACTGAGCTATTTCGGCACAACTTTTGGTGAAATACAAACGTAAAACTAAGCAACATCTGATGGGTATGACAGTCTTCCAGAAAGTACAACTAACGTTTAAATACTAAGGATCTTCATTCTACAACATTAGACGCCACAAACTTACACTGCCTTAAGTCAGCATCTATAACAAACTGAAGCTGTCTGAATTGGCAAACTACGAGTCAACAAGCATAACCATTCGCAACTTTTTCTCTTTAGTAAGTAACCCAGTGACATCTCTACGGAACACAGTGACATAGCTAAGGAACACAGTGACATCGCTACGGAACACAGTGACATCGCTACGGAACACAGTGACATCGCTAAGGAACACAGTGACATCTCTACGGAACACAGTGACATCGCTACGGAACACAGTGACATCACTAGGGAACACAGTGAACCCATGACCTTGGCGTTATTAGCACCACGCTCTAACCATCTGAGCTAACCGGCCTACCTTTGTAGAACTTTTGAAGCGAGCAAAGTTAAAAAAAGGTACTGTTTAAAAACGGTCAAATATCGGAGCAATTGTTGATAGTCAATCAGATCTGATCAAATCCCAGTTTGGAGTTGGTGGAGAAGAGATAGCTTGAAAAGTAGACTGCAGATTTCACAAGAGCTAGTTGTTGGAATATTTGCTTTCTTTCACAAAAGAAAATGGTCTTCTACTGGACCAGAGGGTGTTTTGAATGACGTGACATTGGCAGGAAGGATTAGTTCAATGAGTGAGGCTAGATATTTCAACCACGAAGGGACTCGAACCCTCTATCTTCTGATTCGAGTCAGACACCTTGTTCATTAGGCCACATGGTCACAAAAAATGCACCTTTCACAATTCACTGGCCAGTATGGGGATTGAACCTGTGACCTTGGCGTTATTATCACCATGCTCTAACCATCTGAGCTAACCGGCCTACATTTGTAGAACTTTTGAAACGAGCAAAGTTCAAAAAAGGTACTGTTAAAAAACGGTCAAATATCAGAGCAATTGTTGATAGTCAATCAGATCTGATCAAATCCCAGTTTGCAGTTGGTGGAGAAGAGATAGCTTGAAAAGTAGACTGCAGATTTCACAAGAGCTAGTTGTTGGAATATTTGCTTTTCTTTCACAAAAGAAAATGGTCTTCTATTGGACCAGAGGGTGTTTTGAAAGATGTCAAATTGGCAGGAAGGATTAGTCAATGACTGAGGCTAGATATTTCAACCACGAAGGGACTCGAACCCTCAATCTTCTGATCCGAAGTCAGACGCCTTGTCCATTAGGCCACATGGTCACAAAAAATGGACCTTTCACAATTCACAAATGCCATTGTTCATCTCCTAATTGAAACTAGTGTTTGCAAGTTCAGAAAGTGACAATTGTAAAAATGCTTAGTATAATCGTTTTTTTGCAAGTTCAGTTTGGGACAGAGAGTAAATGATTGGACAACTTTTGGATAGTTATTCAGGTTAGACCATTTCAGAGCTTGTCGTGGACCAGGAGTGACAGGTTGACTGGAGACTTCACATGTGAAAGTAATCAGAATAATTCTCCATTTTGAAATAAACACTACAGCTGCTTTGACTAATACGTTAGATTCACTGGCCAGTATGGGGATTGAAACCCATGACCTTGGCGTTATTATCACCATGCTCTAACCATCTGAGCTAACCGGCCTACATTTGTAGAACTTTTGAAACGAGCAAAGTTCAAAAAAGGTACTGTTAAAAACGGTCAAATATCGGAGCAATTGTTGATAGTCAATCAGATCTGATCAAATCCCAGTTTGGAGTTGGTGGAGAAGAGATAGCTTGAAAAGTAGACTGCAGATTTCACAAGAGCTAGTTGTTGGAATATTTGCTTTTCTTTCACAAAAGAAAATGGTCTTCTACTGGACCAGAGGGTGTTTTGAATGACGTGACATTGGCAGGAAGGATTAGTTCAATGAGTGAGGCTAGATATTTCAACCACGAAGGGACTCGAACCCTCTATCTTCTGATTCGAAGTCAGACGCCTTGTTCATTAGGCCACATGTTCACAAAAAATGCACCTTTCACAATTCACTGGCCAGTATGGGATTGAACCTGTGACCTTGGCGTTATTATCACCATGCTCTAACCATCTGAGCTAACCGGCCTACATTGTAGAACTTTTGAAACGAGCAAAGTTAAAAAAAGGTACTGTTTAAAAACGGTCAAATATCAGAGCAATTGTTGATAGTCAATCAGATCTGATCAAATCCCAGTTTGCAGTTGGTGGAGAAGAGATAGCTTGAAAAGTATACTGCAGATTTCACAAGAGCTAGTTGTTGGAATATTTGCTTTCTTTCACAAAAGAAAATGGTCTTCTATTGGACCAGAGGGTGTTTTGAAAGATGTCAAATTGGCAGGAAGGATTAGTTCAATGACTGAGGCTAGATATTTCAACCACGAAGGGACTCAAACCCTCAATCTTCAGATCCGAAGTCAGACGCCTTGTCCATTAGGGCCATGGTCACAAAAATGGACCTTTCACAATTCACAAATGCCATTGTTCATCTCCTAATTGAAACTAGTGTTTGCAAGTTCAAAGTGACAATTGTAAAAATGCTTAGTATAATCGTTTTTTTTGCAAGTTCAGTTTGGGACAGAGAGTAAATGATTGGACAACTTTTGGATAGTTATTCAGGTTAGACCATTCAGAGCTTGTCGTGGACCAGGAGTGACAGGTTGACTGGAGACTTCACATGTGAAAGTAATCAGAATAAATTCTCACATTTTGAAATAAACACTACAGCTGCTTTGACTTAATACGTTAGATTCACTGGCCAGTATGGGGATTGAACCATGACCTTGGCGTTATTAGCACCACGCTCTAACCATCTGAGCTAACCGGCCTACCTTTGTAGAACTTTTGAAGCGAGCAAAGTTAAAAAAAGGTACTGTTAAAAACGGTCAATATCGAGCAATTGTTGATAGTCAATCAGATTGATCAAATCCCAGTTTGGAGTTGGTGGAGAAGAGATAGCTTGAAAAGTAGACTGCAGATTTCACAAGAGCTAGTTGTTGGAATATTTGCTTTTCTTCACAAAAGAAAATGGTCTTCTACTGGACCAGAGGGTGTTTTGAATGACGTGACATTGGCAGGAAGGATTAGTTCAATGAGTGAGGCTAGATATTTCAACCACGAAGGACTCGAACCCTCTATCTTCTGATTCGAAGTCAGACGCCTTGTTCATTAGGCCACTGGTCACAAAAAATGCCCTTTCACAATTCACTGGCCAGTATGGGATTGAACCTGTGACCTTGGCGTTATTATCACCATGCTCTAACCATCTGAGCTAACCGGCCTACATTTGTAGAACTTTTGAAACGAGCAAAGTTCAAAAAGGTACTGTTAAAAACGGTCAAATATCAGAGCAATTGTTGATAGTCAATCAGATCTGATCAAATCCCAGTTTGGAGTTGGTGGAGAAGAGATAGCTTGAAAAGTAGACTGCAGATTTCACAAGAGCTAGTTGTTGGAATATTTGCTTTTCTTTCACAAAAGAAAATGGTCTTCTATTGGACCAGAGGGTGTTTTGAAAGATGTCAAATTGGCAGGAAGGATTAGTTCAATGACTGAGGCTAGATATTTCAACCACGAAGGACTCGAACCCTCAATCTTCTGATCCAAAGTCAGACGCCTTGTCCATTAGGCCACATGGTCACAAAAAATGCACCTTTCACAATTCACAAATGCCATTGTTCATCTCCTAATTGAAACTAGTGTTGCAAGTTCAGAAAGTGACAATTGTAAAAATGCTTAGTATAATCGTTTTTTTTGCAAGTTCAGTTTGGGACAGAGAGTAAATGATTGGACAACTTTTGGATAGTTATTCAGGTTAGACCATTTCAGAGCTTGTCGTGGACCAGGAGTGACAGGTTGACTGGAGACTTCACATGTGAAAGTAATCAGAATAAATTCTCACATTTTGAAATAAACACTACAGCTGCATTGACTTAATACGTTAGATTCACTGGCCAGTATGGGGATTGAACCTGTGACCTTGGCATTATTAGCACCATGCTCTAACCATCTGAGCTAATCGGCCTACATTTGTAGAACTTTTGAAGCGAGCAAAGTAAAAAAAGGTACTGTTAAAAACGGTCAAATATCGGAGCAATTGTTATAGTCAATCAGATCTGATCAAATCCCAGTTTGGAGTTGGTGGAGAAGAGATAGCTTGAAAAGTAGACTGCAGATTTCACAAGAGCTAGTTGATGGAATATTTGCTTTTCTTTCACAAAAGAAAATGGTCTTCTATGGACCAGAGGGTGTTTTGAATGACGTGAATTGGCAGGAAGGATTAGTTCAATGAGTGAGGCTAGATATTTCAACCACGAAGGGACTCGAACCCTCTATCTTCTGATTCGAAGTCAGACGCCTTGTCCATTAGGCCACATGGTCACAAAAAATGCACCTTTCACAATTCACTGGCCAGTATGGGGATTGAACCTGTGACCTTGGCGTTATTAGCACCATGCTCCAACCATCTGAGCTAACCGGCCTACATTTGTAGAACTTTTGAAACGAGCAAAGTTCAAAAAGGTACTGTTAAAAACGGTCAAATATCGGAGCAATTGTTGATAGTCAATCAGATCTGATCAAATCCCAGTTTGGAGTTGGTGGAGAAGAGATAGCTTGAAAAGTAGACTGCAGATTTCACAAGAGCTAGTTGTTGGAATATTTGCTTTTCTTTCACAAAAGAAAATGGTCTTCTATTGGACCAGAGGGTGTTTTGAATGATGTGAAATTGGCAGGAAGGATTAGTTCAATGATGAGGCTAGATATTTCAACCACGAAGGGACTCGAACCCTCAATCTTCTGATCCGAAGTCAGACGCCTTGTCCATTAGGCCACATGGTCACAAAAAATGCACCTTTCACAATTCACAAGTGCCATTGTTCATCTCCTAATTGAAACTAGTGTTTGCAAGTTCAGAAAGTGACAATTGTAAAAATGCTTAGTATAATCGTTTTTTTTGCAAGTTCAGTTTGGGACAGAGAGTAAATGATTGGACAACTTTGGATAGTTATTGAGGTTAGACCATTTCAGAGCTTGTCGTGGACCAGGAGTGATAGGTTGACTGGAGACTTCACATGTGAAAGTAATCAGAATAAATTCTCACTTTTGAAATAAACACTGCAGCTGCATTGACTTAATAAGTTAGATTCACTGGCCAGTATGGGGATTGAACCCATGACCTTGGCGTTATTAGCACCACGCTCTAACCATCTGAGCTAACCGGCCTACCTTTGTAGAACTTTTGAAGCGAGCAAAGTTCAAAAAAGGTACTGTTAAAAACGGTCAAATATCGGAGCAATTGTTGATAGTCAATCAGATCTGATCAAATCCCAGTTTGGAGTTGGTGGAGAAGAGATAGCTTGAAAAGTAGACTGCAGATTTCACAAGAGCTAGTTGTTGGAATATTTGCTTTTTTTCACAAAAGAAAATGGTCTTCTATTGGACCAGAGGGTGTTTTGAATGACTGAAATTGGCAGGAAGGATTAGTTCAATGAGTGAGGCTAGATATTTCAACCACGAAGGGACTCGAACCCTCAATCTTCTGATCCGAAGTCAGACGCCTTGTCCATTAGGCCACATGGTCACAAAAAATGCACCTTTCACAATTGCCATTGTTCATCTCCTAATTGAAACTAGTGTTTGCAAGTTCAGAAAGTGACAATTGTAAAAATGCTAGTATAATCGTTTTTTTGCAAGTTCAGTTTGGGACAGAGAGTAAATGATTGGACAACTTTTGGATAGTTATTCAGGTTAGACCATTTCAGAGCTTGTCGTGGACCAGGAGTGACAGGTTGACTGGAGACTTCAGATGTCACTGTGTTCCTTAGCGATGGCACTGTGTTCCTTAGCAAGTCACTGTGTTCCGTAGCGATGTCACTGTGTTCCTTAGAGATTCACTGTGTTCCGTAGAGATGTCACTGTGTTCCGTAGCGATGTCACTGTGTTCCGTAGCGATGTTACTGTGTTCCTTAGCGATGTCACTGTGTTCCTTAGCAATGTCACTGTGTTCCGTAGAGATGTCACTGTGTTCCGTTAGCGATGTCACTGTGTTCCTTAGCGATGTCAGTGTATTCGTACGATGACACTTTGTACCGTAGAGATGTCACTGTGTTCCGTAGCGATGTCACTGTGTTCCGTAGCGTGTCACTGTGTTCCTTAGCGATGTCAGTGTATTTCGTAGCGAAGCCACTTTGTACCGTAGAGATGTCACTGTGTTCCGTAGTGATGTCACTGTGTTCCTAGAGATGTCACTGTGTTCCTTAGCGATGTCACTGTGTTCCTTAGCGATGTCTGTGTATTCCTTAGCGATGTCACTGTGTTCCGTAGCGATTCACTGTGTTCCGTAGCGATGTCACTGTGTTCCTTAGCGATGTCACTGTGTTCCGTAGCGATGTCACTGTGTTCCTTAGCGATGTCACTGTGTTCCGTAGCGATGTCACTGTGTTCCGTAGAGATGTCACTGTGTTCCTTAACGATGTCACTGTGTTCTGTAGAGATGTCACTGTGTTTCCTTTAGCGATGTCACTGTGTTCCTTAGCGATGTCACTGTGTTCCTTAGCGATGTCAGTGTATTCCTTAGCGATGTCACTGTGTTCCGTAGCGATGTCACTGTGTACCGTAGATGTCACTGTGTTCCGTAGTGATGTCACTGTGTTCCGTAGAGATGTCACTGTGTTCTTAGCGATGTCACTGTGTTCCTTAGCGATGTCTGTGTATTCCTTAGCGATGTCACTGTGTTCCGTAGCGATGTCACTGTGTTCCGTAGCGATGTCACTGTGTTCCTTAGCGATGTCACTGTGTCCGTAGCGATGTCACTGTGTTCCTTAGCGATGTCACTGTGTTCCTTAGCGATGTCACTGTGTTCCTTAGCAATGTCACTGTGTTCCGTAGAGATGTCACTGTGTTTTCCTGCGATGTCACTGTGTTCCTTAGCGATGTCAGTGTATTTCGTAGCGATGACACTTTGTACCTAGAGATGTCACTGTGTTCCGTAGCGATGTCACTGTGTTCCGTAGCGATGTCACTGTGTTCCTTAGCGATGTCAGTGTATTCGTAGCGAAGCCTTTGTACCGTAGAGATGTCACTGTGTTCCGTAGTGATGTCACTGTGTTCCGTAGAGATGTCACTGTGTTCCTTAGCGATGTCACTGTGTTCCTTAGCGATGTCTGTGTATTCCTTAGCGATGTCACTGTGTTCCGTAGCGATGTCACTGTGTTCCGTAGCGATGTCACTGTGTTCCTTAGCGATGTCACTGTGTTCCGTAGTGATGTCACTGTGTTCCTTAGCGATGTCACTGTGTTCCGTAGCGATGTCACTGTGTTCCGTAGCGATGTCACTGTGTTCCTTAGCGATGTCACTGTGTTCTGTAGAGATGTCACTGTGTTCCGTAGAGATGTCACTGTGTTCCGTAGCGATGTTACTGTGTTCCTTAGCGATGTCACTGTGTTCCTTAGCAATGTCACTGTGTTCCGTAGAGATGTCACTGTGTTCCGTAGCGATGTCACTGTGTTCCTTAGCGATGTCAGTGTATTTCGTAGCGCCACTTTGTACCGTAGAGATGTCACTGTGTTCCGTAGTGATGTCACTGTGTCCGTAGAGATGTCACTGTGTTCCTTAGCGATGTCACTGTGTTCCTTAGCGATGTCTGTGTATTCCTTAGCGATGTCACTGTGTTCCGTAGCGATGTCACTGTGTTCCGTAGCGATGTCACTGTGTTCCTTAGCGATGTCACTGTGTTCCGTAGCGATGTCACTGTGTTCCTTAGCGATGTCACTGTGTTCCGTAGCGATGTCACTGTGTTCCGTATAGATGTCACTGTGTTCCTTAACGATGTCACTGTGTTCTGTAGAGATGTCCTGTGTTCCTTTAGCGATGTCACTGTGTTCCTTAGCGATGTCACTGTGTTTCCGTAGCGATGTCACTGTGTACCGTAGAGATGTCACTGTGTTCCGTAGTGATGTCACTGTGTTCCGTAGAGATGTCACTGTGTTCCTTAGCGATGTCACTGTGTTCCTTAGCGATGTCTGTGTATTCCT
Source organism: Trematomus loennbergii (assembly GCA_012861695.1). Lineage (NCBI taxonomy): Eukaryota > Metazoa > Chordata > Actinopteri > Perciformes > Nototheniidae > Trematomus > Trematomus loennbergii. The sequence goes on along the minus strand of JAAOOA010002854.1, from coordinate 9,505 downwards.
TAGCGATGTCACTGTGTTCCGTAGCGATGTCACTGTGTTCCGTAGCGATGTCACTGTGTTCCTTAGCGATGTCACTGTGTTCCGTAGCGATGTCACTGTGTTCCTTAGCGATGTCACTGTGTTCCGTAGCGATGTCACTGTGTTCCGTAGAGATGTCACTGTGTTCCTTAACGATGTCACTGTGTTCTGTAGAGATGTCACTGTGTTCCTTTAGCGATGTCACTGTGTTCCTTAGCGATGTCACTGTGTTCCTTAGCGATGTCAGTGTATTCCTTAGCGATGTCACTGTGTTCCGTAGCGATGTCACTGTGTTCCGTAGCGATGTCACTGTGTTCCTTAGCGATGTCACTGTGTTCCGTAGCGATGTCACTGTGTTCCTTAGCGATGTCACTGTGTTCCTTAGCGATGTCACTGTGTTCCGTTAGCGATGTCACTGTGTTCCGTAGCGATGTCACTGTGTTCCTTAGCGATGTCACTGTGTTCCGTAGCGATGTCACTGTGTTCCGTTAGCGATGTCACTGTGTTCCGTTAGCGATGTCACTGTGTTCCGTTAGCGATGTCACTGTGTTCCTTAGCGATGTCATTGTGCTCCTTAGCGATGTCAGTGTATTCCGTACCGAGTCACTGTGTTCCGTAGCGATGTCACTCTGTTCCTTAGCGATGTCAATGTGTTCCGTAGAGATGTCACTGTGTTCCGTAGCGATGTCACTGTGTTCCGTAGCGATGTCACTGTGTTCCTTAGCGATGTCACTGTGTTCTGTAGAGATGTCACTGTGTTCCGTAGAGATGTCACTGTGTTCCTAGCGATGTTACTGTGTTCCTTAGCGATGTCACTGTGTTCCTTAGCAATGTCACTGTGTTCCGTAGAGATGTCACTGTGTTCCGTAGCGATGTCACTGTGTTCCGTAGCGATGTCACTGTGTTCCTTAGCGATGTCACTGTGTTCTGTAGAGATGTCACTGTGTTCCGTAGAGATGTCACTGGTGTTCCGTAGCGATGTCACTGTGTTCCTTAGCGATGTCACTGTGTTCCTTAGCGATGTCATTGTGCTCCTTAGCGATGTCAGTGTATTCCGTACGATGTCACTGTGTTCCGTAGCGATGTCACTCTGTTCCTTAGCGATGTCAATGTGTTCCGTAGAGATGTCACTGTGTTCCGTAGCGATGTCACTGTGTTCCGTAGCGATGTCACTGTGTTCCTTAGCGATGTCACTGTGTTCTGTAGAGATGTCACTGTGTTCCGTAGAGATGTCACTGTGTTCCGTAGCGATGTTACTGTGTTCCTTAGCGATGTCACTGTGTTCCTTAGCAATGTCACTGTGTTCCGTAGAGATGTCACTGTGTTCCGTAGCGATGTCACTGTGTTCCTTAGCGTGTCAGTGTATTTCGTAGCGAAGCCACTTTGTACCGTAGAGATGTCACTGTGTTCCGTAGTGATGTCACTGTGTTCCGTAGAGATGTCACTGTGTTCCTTAGCGATGTCACTGTGTTCCTTAGCGATGTCTGTGTATTCCTTAGCGATGTCACTGGTTCCGTAGCGATGTCACTGTGTTCCGTAGCGATGTCACTGTGTTCCTTAGCGATGTCACTGTGTTCCGTAGCGATGTCACTGTGTTCCTTAGCGATGTCACTGTGTTCCGTAGCGATGTCACTGTGTTCCGTAGCGATGTCACTGTGTTCCTTAGCAATGTCACTGTGTTCCGTAGCGATGTCACTGTGTTCCGTAGCGATGTCACTGTGTTCCGTAGCGATGTCACTGTGTTCCTTAGCGATGTCACTGTGTTCCTTAGCAATGTCACTGTGTTCCGTAAGATGTCACTGTGTTCCGTTAGCGATGTCACTGTGTTCCTTAGCGATGTCACTGTGTTCCTTAGCGATGTCAGTGTATTCGTAGCGAAGCCACTTTGTACCGTAGAGATGTCACTGTGTTCCGTAGTGATGTCACTGTGTTCCGTAGAGATGTCACTGTGTTCCTTAACGATGTCACTGTGTTCTGTATAGATGTCACTGTGTTCCGTAGCGATGTCACTGTGTTCCTTAGCGATGTCACTGTGTTCCTTAGCGATGTCAGTGTATTCTTAGCGATGTCACTGTGTTCCGTAGCGATGTCACTGTGTTCCGTAGCGATGTCACTGTTCCTTAGCGATGTCACTGTGTTCCGTAGCGATGTCACTGTGTTCCTTAGCGATGTCAATGTGTTCCGTAGAGATGTCACTGTGTTCCGTAGCGATGTCACTGTGTTCCGTAGCGATGTCACTGTGTTCCTTAGCGATGTCACTGTGTTCTGTAGAGATGTCACTGTGTTCTCGTAGAGATGTCACTGTGTTCCGTAGTGATGTCACTGTGTTCCGTAGAGATGTCACTGTTCCGTAGTGATGTCACTGTGTCCGTAGAGAGTCACTGTGTTCCTTAACGATGTCACTGTGTTCTGTATAGATGTCACTGTGTTCCGTTAGCGATGTCACTGTGTTCCTTAGCGATGTCACTGTGTTCCTTAGCGATGTCAGTGTATCCTTAGCGATGTCACTGTGTTCCGTAGCGATGTCACTGTGTTCCGTAGCGATGTCACTGTGTTCCTTAGCGATGTCACTGTGTTCCGTAGCGATGTCCTGTGTTCCTTAGCGATGTCATGTGTTCCGTAGTAGATGTCACTGTGTTCCGTAGCGATGTCACTGTGTTCCGTAGCGATGTCACTGTGTTCCTTAGCGATGTCACTGTGTTCTGTAGAATGTCAACTGTGTTCCGTAGAGATGTCACTGTGTTCCGTAGCGATGTCACTGTGTTCCGTAGCGATGTTACTGTGTTCCTTAGCGATGTCACTGTGTTCCTTAGCGATGTCACTGTGTTCCGTAGAGATGTCACTGTGTTCCGTTAGCGATGTCACTGTGTTCCTTAGCGATGTCAGTGTATTTCGTAGCGATGCCACTTGTACCGTAGAGATGTCACTGTGTTCCGTAGCGATGTCACTGTGTTCCTTAGCGATGTCACTGTGTTCCGTAGCGATGTCACTGTGTTCCTTAGCGATGTCACTGTGTTCCTTAGCGATGTCACTGTTTCCGTAGAGATGTCACTGTGTTCCGTAGCGATGTCACTGTGTTCCTTAGCGATATCACTGTGTTCGTGATGTCACTGTGTTCCTTAGCGATGTCACTGTGTTCGTGATGTCACTGTGTTCCGTAGCGAGTCACTGTGTTCCTTAGCGATGTCACTGTGTCCGTAGAGATGTCACTGTGTTCCGTAGCGATGTCACTGTATTCCGTAGCGATGTCACTGTGTTCCGTAGCGATGTCACTGTGTTCCTTAGCGATGTCACTGTGTTTCGTGATGTCACTGTGTTCCTTAGCGATGTCACTGTGTTCCGTAGCGATGTCACTGTGTCCTTAGCGATGTCACTGTGTTCCGTTAGCGATGTCACTGTGTTCCGTTAGCGATGTCACTGTATTGCGTAGCGATGTCCACTGTGTTCCTTAGCGATGTCACTGTGTTCCTTAGCGATGTCACTGTGTTCCGTAGAGATGTCACTGTGTTCCGTAGCGATGTCACTGGTTCCTTAGCGATGTCACTGTGTTCCTTAGCGATGTCAGTGTGTTCCTAGCGATGTCACTGTGTTCCGTAGAGATGTCACTGTCTTCCGTTAGCGATGTCACTGTGTTCCTTAGCGATGTCACAGTGTTCCGTTAGAGATGTCACTGTGTTCCGTAGCGATGTCACTGTGTTCGAGATGTCACTGTGTTCCTTAGCGATGTCACTGTGTTCGTGATGTCACTGTGTTCCTTAGCGATGTCACTGTGTTCCGTAGCGATGTCACTGTGTTCCTTAGCGATGTCACTGTGTTCCGTTAGCAGGTCACTGTGTTCCGTTAGCGATGTCACTGTGTTCCGTAGCGATGTCACTGTGTTCCGTTAGCGATGTCACTGTGTTCCGTTAGCGATGTCACTGTGTTCCGTTAGCGATGTCACTGTGTTCCTTAGCGATGTCATTGTGTTCCTTAGCGATGTCAGTGTATTCCGTACCGATGTCACTGTGTTCCGTAGCGATGTCACTCTGTTCCTTAGCGATGTCAATGTGTTCCGTAGAGATGTCACTGTGTTCCGTAGCGATGTCACTGTGTTCCGTAGCGATGTAACTGTGTTCCTTAGCGATGTCACAGTGTTCCGTTAGAGATGTCACTGTGTTCCGTAGCGATCACTGTGTTCGAGATGTCACTGTGTTCCTTAGCGATGTCACTGTGTTCGTGATGTCACTGTGTTCCTTAGCGATGTCACTGTGTTCCGTAGCGATGTCACTGTGTTCCTTAGCGATGTCACTGTGTTCCTTAGCGATGTCACTGTGTTCCGTTAGCGATGTCACTGTGTTCCGTAGCGATGTCACTGTGTTCCTAGCGATGTCACTGTGTTCCGTAGCGATGTCACTGTGTTCCGTAGCGATGTCACTGTGTTCCGTTAGCGATGTCACTGTGTTCCGTTAGCGATGTCACTGTGTTCCTTAGCGATGTCATTGTGTTCCTTAGCGATGTCAGTGTATTCCGTACCGATGTCACTGTGTTCCGTAGCGATGTCACTCTGTTCCTTAGCGATGTCAATGTGTTCCGTAGAGATGTCACTGTGTTCCGTAGCGATGTCACTGTGTTCCGTAGCGATGTAACTGTGTTCCTTAGCGATGGCACTGTGTTCCTTAGCAATGTCACTGTGTTCCGTAGCGATGTCACTGTGTTCCTAGCGATGTCACTGTGTTCTGTAGAGATGTCACTGTTCCGTAGAGATGTCACTGTGTTCCGTAGCGATGTCACTGTGTTCCGTAGCGATGTTACTGTGTTCCTTAGCGATGTCACTGTGTTCCTTAGCAATGTCACTGTGTTCCGTAGAGATGTCACTGTGTTCCGTTAGCGATGTCACTGTGTTCCTTAGCGATGTCAGTGTATTTCGTAGCGATGCCACTTTGTACCGTAGAGATGTCACTGTGTTCCGTAGCGATGTCACTGTGTTCTGTAGCGATGTCACTGTGTTCCGTAGCGATGTCACTGTGTTCCTTAGCGATGTCACTGTGTTCCTTAGCAATGTCACTGTGTTCCGTAGAGATGTCACTGTGTTCCGTTAGCGATGTCACTGTGTTCCTTAGCGATGTCACTGTGTTCCTTAGCGATGTCAGTGTATTTCGTAGCGAAGCCACTTTGTACCGTAGAGATGTCCTGTGTTTCGTAGTGTTCACTGTGTTCCGTAGAGATGTCACTGTGTTCCTTAACGATGTCACTGTGTTCTGTATAGATGTCACTGTGTTCCGTTAGCGATGTCACTGTGTTCCTTAGCGATGTCACTGTGTTCCTTAGCGATGTCAGTGTATTCCTTAGCGATGTCACTGTGTTCCGTAGCGATGTCACTGTGTTCCGTAGCGATGTCACTGTGTTCCTTAGCGATGTCACTGTGTTCCGTAGCGATGTCACTGTGTTCCTTAGCGATGTCACTGTGTTCCGTTAGCGATGTCACTGTGTTCCGTTGCGATGTCACTGTGTCCGTAGCGATGTCACTGTTCCTTAGCGATGTCACTGTGTTCCTAGCGATGTCACTGTGTTCCGTTAGCGATGTCACTGTGTTCCGTTAGCGATGTCACTGTGTTCCATTAGCGATGTCACTGTGTTCCTTAGCGATGTCATTGTGTTCCTTAGCGATGTCAGTGTATTCCGTACCGATGTCACTGTGTTCCGTAGCGATGTCACTCTGTTCCTTAGCGATGTCAATGTGTTCCGTAGAGATGTCACTGTGTTCCGTAGCGATGTCACTGTGTTCCGTAGCGATGTCACTGTGTTCCTTAGCGATGTCACTGTGTTCTGTAGAGATGTCACTGTGTTCCGTAGAGATGTCACTGTGTTCCGTAGCGATGTCACTGTGTTCCGTAGCTATGTTACTGTGTTCCTTAGCGATGTCACTGTGTTCCTTAGCAATGTCACTGTGTTCCGTAGAGATGTCACTGTGTTCCGTAGCGATGTCACTGTGTTCCTTAGCGATGTCAGTGTATTTCGTAGCGATGCCACTTTGTACCGTAGAGATGTCACTGTGTTCCGTAGTGATGTCCACTGTGTTCCGTAGTGATGTCACTGTGTTCCGTAGCGATGTCACTGTGTTCCTTAGCGATGTCACTGTGTTCCGTAGAGATGTCACTGTGTTCCGTAGCGATGTCACTGTGTTCCTTAGCGATGTCACTGTGTTCCTTAGCGATATCACTGTGTTCGTGATGTCACTGTGTTCCTTAGCGATGTCACTGTGTTCGTGATGTCACTGTGTTCCTTAGCGATATCACTGTGTTCGTGATGTCACTGTGTTCCTTAGCGATGTCACTGTGTTGTGATGTCACTGTGTTCCTTAGCGATGTCACTGTGTTCCTTAGCGATGTCACTGTGTTCCGTAGAGATGTCACTGTGTCCGTAGCGATGTCACTGTGTTCCGTAGAGATGTCACTGTGTTCCGTAGCGATATCACTGTGTTCGTGATGTCACTGTGTTCCTTACGATGTCACTGTGTTCGTGATGTCACTGTGTTCCGTAGCGATGTCACTGTGTTTCCTTAGCGATATCACTGTGTTCGTGATGTCACTGTGTTCCTTAGCGATGTCACTGTGTTCGTGATGTCACTGTGTTCCTTAGCGATATCACTGTGTTCGTGATGTCACTGTGTTCCTTAGCGATGTCACTGTGTTCGTGATGTCACTGTGTTCCTTAGCGATGTCACTGTGTTCCTTAGCGATGTCACTGTGTTCCGTAGAGATGTCACTGTGTTCCGTAGCGATGTCACTGTGTTCCTTAGCGATGTCACTGTGTTCCTTAGCGATGTCACTGTTCCGTAGAGATGTCACTGTGTTCCGTAGCGATGTCACTGTGTTCCTTAGCGATATCACTGTGTTCGTGATGTCACTGTGTTCCTTAGCGATGTCACTGTGTTCGTGATGTCACTGTGTTCCTTAGCGATGTCAGTGTATTTCGTTACGAAGCCACTTTGTACCGTAGAGATGTCACTGTGTTCCGTAGTGATGTCACTGTGTTCCGTAGAGATGTCACTGTGTTCCTAGCGATGTCACTGTGTTCCGTAGCGATGTCACTGTGTTCCGTAGCGATGTCACTGTGTTCCTTAGCGATGTCACTGTGTTCCGTAGAGATGTCACGTGTTCCGTAGCGATGTCACTGTATTCCGTAGCGATGTCACTGTGTTCCGTAGCGATGTCACTGTGTTCCTTAGCGATTTCACTGTGTTCGTGATGTCACTGTGTTCCTTAGCGATGTCACTGTTTTCCGTAGCGATGTCACTGTGTCCCTTAGCGATGTCACTGTGTTCCGTAGCGATGTCACTGTGTTCGTGATGTCACTGTGTTTCCTTAGCGATGTCACTGTTTTCCGTAGCGATGTCACTGTGTTCCGTAGCGATGTCCACTGTGTTCCGTAGCGATGTCACTGTGTTCCTTAGCGATGTCACTGTGTTCCGTAGAGATGTCACTGTGTTCGTAGCGATGTCACTGTGTTCCGTAGCGATGTCATTGTATTCCGTAGCGATGTCCTGTGTTCCGTAGCGATGTCACTGTGTTCCTTAGCGATGTCACTGTGTTCGTGATGTCACTGTGTTCCTTAGCGATGTCACTGTTTTCCGTAGCGATGTCACTGTGTCCCTTAGCGATGTCATTGTGTTCCGTTAGCGATGTCACTGTGTTCCGTTAGCGATGTCACTGTATTCGTAGCGATGTCACTGTGTTCCTTAGCGATGTCACTGTGTTCCTTAGCGATGTCACTGTGTTTTCGTAGAGATGTCACTGTGTTCCGTTAGCGATGTCACTGTGTTCCTTAGCGATGTCATTGTGCTCCTTAGCGATGTCAGTGTATTCCGTACCGATGTCACTGTGTTCCGTAGCGATGTCACTCTGTTCCTTAGCGATGTCAATGTGTTCCGTAGAGATGTCACTGTGTTCCGTAGCGATGTCACTGTGTTCCGTAGCGATGTCACTGTGTTCCTTAGCGATGTCACTGTGTTCCGTAGAGATGTCACTGTGTTCCGTAGAGATGTCACTGTGTTCCGTAGCGATGTTACTGTGTTCCTTAGCGATGTCACTGTGTTCCTTAGCGATGTCACTGTGTTCCGTAGAGATGTCACTGTGTTCCGTAGCGATGTCACTGGTGTTCCGTAGCGATGTCACTGTGTTCCTTAGCGATGTCACTGTGTTCTGTAGAGATGTCACTGTGTTCCGTAAGATGTCACTGTGTTCCGTAGCGATGTCACTGTGTTCCTTAGCGATGTCACTGTGTTCCTTAGCAATGTCACTGTGTTCCGTAGAGATGTCACTGTGTTCCGTTAGCGATGTCAGTGTATTTCGTAGCGAAGCCACTTTGTACCGTAGAGATGTCACTGTGTTCCGTAGTGATGTCACTGTGTTCCGTAGAGATGTCACTGTGTTCCTTAGCGATGTCACTGTTTTCCGTAGCGATGTCACTGTGTTCCGTAGCGATGTCACTGGTTCCGTAGCGATGTCACTGTGTTCCTTAGCGATGTCATGTGTTCCGTAGAGATGTCACTGTGTTCCGTAGCGATGTCACTGTGTTCCGTAGCGATGTCATTGTATTCCGTAGCGATGTCACTGTGTTCCGTAGCGATGTCACTGTGTTCCTTAGCGATGTCACTGTGTTCGTGATGTCACTGTGTTCCTTAGCGATGTCACTGTTTTCGTAGCGATGTCACTGTGTCCTTAGCGATGTCATTGTGTTCCGTTAGCGATGTCACTTGTTCCGTTAGCGATGTCACTGTATTCCGTAGCGATGTCACTGTGTTCCTTAGCGATGTCACTGTGTTCCTTAGGCGATGTCCTGTGTTTCGTAGAGATGTCACTGTGTTCCGTTAGCGATGTCACTGTGTTCCTTAGCGATGTCATTGTGCTCCTTAGCGATGTCAGTGTATTCCGTACCGATGTCACTGTGTCCGTAGCGATGTCACTCTGTTCCTTAGCGATGTCATGTGTTCCGTAGAGATGTCACTGTGTTCCGTAGCGATGTCACTGTGTTCCGTAGCGATGTCACTGTGTTCCTTACGATGTCACTGTGTTCCGTAGAGATGTCACTGTGTTCCGTAGAGATGTCACTGTGTTCCGTAGCGATGTTACTGTGTTCCTTAGCGATGTCACTGTGTTCCTTAGCGAGTCACTGTGTTCCGTAGAGATGTCACTGTGTTCCGTAGCGATGTCACTGTGTTCCGTAGCGATGTCACTGTGTTCCTTAGCGATGTCACTGTGTTCTGTAGAGATGTCACTGTGTTCCGTAGAGATGTCACTGTGTCCGTAGCGATGTCACTGGTTCCTTAGCGATGTCACTGTGTTCCTTAGCAATGTCACTGTGTTCCGTAGAGATGTCACTGTGTTCCGTTAGCGATGTCACTGTGTTCCTTAGCGATTCAGTGTATTTCGTAGCGATGCCACTTTGTACCGTAGAGATGCACTGTGTTCCGTAGCGATGTCACTGTGTTCCTTGCGTGTCACTGTGT
>JAAOOA010002853.1:27500-30949 GCA_012861695.1 Trematomus loennbergii | reverse complement strand
TCTGTATTTCTTCATACATTTATTTACACATTTATTTATTTATACTTAAGTCATGTTCCGTCCTCCATACCCAGCTGCTCACTGTTTGTAAAAAATAGTATTTTCATTTCAATAATGTATTTTCTATAGGCCTACCCTGCTTCATAAACAATACTGACATCCCTGTGCTCCTCCGAGTCTGGGGGTCCGGGGATGTGAGGACAGCGCGAGGACACAGACAGGTAGGCTGCTTTACTTCATAAAGGAAATGGCGTCAATATTAACAACATAGGAGCTAAAACGCTTAATAACCTTCATTACGTGTTAAAGAAAGAACATAAGAAAGGTTGACAAAGATGAGGCTGTTAAACGGGCAGCGGGTCCGCTGTGAGTAGAAAGAGAGAGAGAGAGAGAGAGAGAGAGAGATGCTGAACTGCACCGTGCAGCGATCAGATGATCCGGAGCAGAGAGAGAGCTGCGGCCTCGGCCTCCTGTCCTCAGAATTCGTATTAATCCCGGTACCGGACAATTGTTATTTGTTCCTACTCGGAACCGAGTTTTGCTTCCCAACCTGCCACTGTGATACACGTCCCGCACCGCCCAGCCCCCGTCTAACAGTACAGAAAGCGGCGAGATGCAGGAATCGACAAGCAGAACCGAAACTAACATTTCTAAACAAACAATGGCGGACACGGACAATTTGCGAATGAGTTCTGCCTTTTGAAAACTGAGTTTATCAATAATTTGTCAATAAATGAGGGCTAAAAACGTCACTTGTCCGCCGGACAAGTCAATTGAAAGATCTACTTGTCCGACATTGTAAATAACACGTCCCGGACGGTGGGACGTGTGCTTTTTCGCACACTGAGGAAGCCTAGTGGCTAGATTGCCCTTTAACCACATATTCAACAGTTTTCTCATCACACCAAGACAACAGAGGTGCATATAATCTATTGGGAATGAAGAAACCATCTGTCCCTGTTAAAGGACTGAGAGTCTGTTTCAAGTGTTCTTCATCATATCACAATAACTTGAGTCTGTCCTGAGCCTGACATTTGTTTCAGGATAAGTCTTTTCTTCCTCCACACACCATGTTGATCACTCTTGTCGCACCCTGAATAGCCATTATGTGACTTGATATTTTAACGTAGGCTCTGGCAGGAGCATCACACACAAATGAGGAAACCAGTACTTTCAATCGGTTACCATTATGAACAACGCCATTAGCCAGTACATTTTTAAGGTCGCTAATAAATTGCTGCAGATACTCAACAACACACTTGGGCTTGCTTAAACCACAAAAGATACCGACAATAAATGGGGACTTAGTATAATCACATTTCAGAATTGCAAGTATAGGCCAGAATTGAAGTCTTGAACTCTTAAAGAGAGACCATCTATGTTGAACTGTAAAGTAAGAGTTCTGAGGCTCACTGGTAAACTCAAACATTTCAATCGTGAAAGTATCCCTTGCACCAATCCAAAATGGTAGTACTCGCCACCTTGCATTTGAGTGGTTGCAACATCATGTTGTGTTCTCAGCAGAGTTCTTCCATCCTTAGGGAGCATAGGGTGAAAAAGCTTTAAGATGGACAGCAGAGCAGACAAAGCAACCAGACTGATTGAGGATGTTGCCCAATATCTTAGGCTCCTCATAAGCAGATCCTGACTAGGCTGATGCTCGTCATGGAGTCAGAATCTGATTCAACTTCACCATCTCCAGCTACACTACCATCAGTATGGTCATTTTCCATTTGTACATGATCTGATTCAACTTCACCATCTCCAGCTACACTACCATCAGTATGGTCATTTTCCATTTGTACATGATCTGATTCAACTTCACCATCTCCAGCTACACTACCATCAGTATGATCATTTTCCATTGTACATGATCTGATTCAACTTCACCATCTCCAGCTACACTACCATCAGTATCATTTTCCATTTGTACATGATCTGATTCAACTTCACCATCTCCAGCTACACTACCATCAGTATGATTATTTTCCATGTGTACATGGGAAGCTGGTGGTGTATCTAGTTGGGAAACGTGAGAGATTCTGGAGGGTGGTTCCCTATTCACACAGGGGTCTACATTTGACTTGTTATTATAAAGAGTTTCCTCGTATTCCTTAAGGATATCTTCTCCATGTCCCTTACAGTTCTGATGACTCTACGTCTTTAGACCAATAAGAAGCCATCTTAGGTAAAGATAGGTGGTGGTGCTGCTATAATTACTAGGGATGCTCCGATCGCCAATTTTGGGGCCGATCGCCGATCGCCGGAATCAGTATCTGCCGATACCGATCGCCGATCCGATCGAGTGGGCGGGGCCAAAATGGAAGATTTAAACATCACTTTAAATCTTCCATTTAAAGTGATGTTTAAAACTCAGTTAATGCTCATTCACTGGAGCTTCCACAAACAATCAACTTCATTATTACATTCAAATTATGTATATTATTCAAGTTTACATTCACTTTGGATAATACCACGGGAGAAATTAGCAAGCGCTCTCTTTTCCTCTCTCCCTCTCTCTCTCCCTCTCTCTCTCCCTCTCTCTCTCCCTTCTCTCCCCTCTCTCCCTCTCTCCCCCTCCCCCCACCCTCCTCCCCCTCTCTCTCTCTCTCCTGACAGCCCATCAGTATCGTCTCATGCAGCTCACTGATCCAGTAATGAGCGACCCGACAGTGAAGAATAAACATGTATAACTAGTGTAGCTTGTTCCAGAGGTAGATAAAATAGCATAGTGTGTTAGGTCTAACTCTTCAGTGTGTGTTCTGCTCCGCTCACCGCCCGTCACAGCGGGTGGAGCTGCAGGGTTTCTGCTTCACACACGTTGCATGCGCTATTTTACTGTCTTTTTCGGACACCTTAAAATAATGCCAGACCGGTGAAGCCATTTTGGCGAGCTTGTTTTGCCGCGTACAGAGAAAAGTGTCATGTATTTTACGTCATGCGATCGGCCCTCGCGATCGGCATGTTTAGAGAGCACCGATCGATCGGTAGAGAGTGAGTATCGGCAGATCTCGATCGGTGACCGATCGATCGGAGCATCCCTAATAATGACTTTACTTGGCCTTGTGTATTGGAGTGAATCCCCTCAACTCGTCTTGTAGTATAATCCTGAAAATGGAGGAAAACAAAGCAGATTTAAAAAAAAGTATGCATAAACAGTAAAAATATATCTCAGCCTCCTGGTGCAATGCAAATATAACTGGACTGACGAACTTCCCGAGAATGACATGTTTATTCCATGGGTCTTCAACCGGGAGTCCAGGACCCCTAGGACATACATTTTACCCAAATATCCTAAATAATGCTTTAGCTTGACTGTATCAGACCAACTTTGATGTAATTTCTGTAGGATGGTAGAGTTTAATGTCAGATTGTGTTAGCTAGCATATCTGCTGCGTTAGCTAGGTGCTAGTCCAGGCAAGAAAATATCAACTGCGTCATGCGATGAA
>JAAOOA010002853.1:0-22500 GCA_012861695.1 Trematomus loennbergii | reverse complement strand
CAGATATACACATTATATTATATACACAGATATACACATTATATACACAGATATACACATATATACACAGATATACACATTATATTATACACAGATATACACATATACACATTATATACACAGATATACACATTATATACACAGATATAAACATTATATACACAGATATACACATTATATATACAGATATACACATTATATACATTTACTGTATACAGTGTGCACTACATCATATAGACTTTGCTCTACTATCACTCACAGCACCAACATGCGAGAGTGTGTGTGTGTGTGTGTGTCACCTGCTCGGGGTCTCGGGGGTCACATGTCCTCAGCACCACGCCCCCCCCTTCTGACTCGCCCGGCCCAGGGCCCCCAAACACCCCCCCGACGAGAGTGAGCGCAACTGAACAGAATTGAGACAACAGGAAGTAGAGAGTGAGATAACGATGATGCGTGGTGCGTTCAGTGTGATGATGCGTGGTGCGTTCAGGGTCTGATGATGTGTGGTGCGTTCAGTGTGTGATGATGCATGGTGCGTTCAGGGTCTGATGATGTGTGGTGCGTTCAGTGACTGCAGGACTTAGTATACAGTGTGTGATGGTGCGTGGTGCGTTCAGGGTCTGATGATGTGTGGTGCGTTCAGTGTGTGATGATGCGTGGTGCGTTCAGGGTCTGATGATGTGTGGTGCGTTCAGTGTGTGATGATGCGTGGTGCGTTCAGTGTGTGATGATGCGTGGTGCGTTCAGTGTGTGATGCGTGGTGCGTTCAGTGACTGCAGGACTTAGTATACAGTGTGTGATGATGCGTGGTGCGTTCAGGGTCTGATGATGTGTGGTGCGTTCAGGGTCTGATGATGTGTGGTGCGTTCAGTGTGTGATGATGCATGGTGCGTTCAGTGTGTGATGATGCGTGGTGCGTTCAGGGTCTGATGATGTGTGGTGCGTTCAGGGTCTGATGATGTGTGGTGCGTTCAGTGTGTGATGATGCATGGTGCGTTCAGTGTGTGATGATGTGTGGTGCGTTCAGGGTCTGATGATGTGTGGTGCGTTCAGGGTCTGATGATGTGTGGTGCGTTCAGTGTGTGATGATGCGTGGTGCGTTCAGTGTGTGATGATGCGTGGTGCGTTCAGTGTGTGATGATGCGTGGTGCGTTCAGTGACTGCAGGACTTAGTATACAGTGTGTGATGATGCGTGGTGCGTTCAGGGTCTGATGATGTGTGGTGCGTTCAGGGTCTGATGATGTGTGGTGCGTTCAGTGTGTGATGATGCGTGGTGCGTTCAGTGTGTGATGATGCGTGGTGCGTTCAGTGACTGCAGGACTTAGTATACAGTGTGTGATGGTGCGTGGTGCGTTCAGGGTCTGATGATGTGTGGTGCGTTCAGTGTGTGATGATGCGTGGTGCGTTCAGTGACTGCAGGACTTAGTATAGAGTGTGTGATGGTGCGTGGTGCGTTCAGGGTCTGATGATGTGTGGTGCGTTCAGTGTGTGATGATGCGTGGTGCGTTCAGTGACTGCAGGACTTAGTATACAGTGTGTGATGATGCGTGGTGCGTTCAGGTCTGATGATGTGGGTGCGTTCAGGGTCTGATGATGTGTGGTGCGTTCAGTGTGTGATGATGCGTGGTGGTTCAGTGACTGCAGGATTAGTATACAGTGTGTGATGATGCGTGGTGCGTTCAGGGTCTGATGATGTGTGGTGCGTTCAGGGTCTGATGATGTGTGGTGCGTTCAGTGTGTGATGATGCATGGTGCGTCAGTGTGTGATGATGTGTGGTGCGTTCAGGGTCTGATGATGTGTGGTGCGTTCAGGGTCTGATGATGTGTGGTGCGTTCAGTGTGTGATGATGCGTGGTGCGTTCAGTGTGTGATGATGCGTGGTGCGTTCAGTGTGTGATGATGCGTGGTGCGTTCAGTGACTGCAGGACTTAGTATACAGTGGTGATGATGCGTGGTGCGTTCAGGGTCTGATGATGTGTGGTGCGTTCAGGGTCTGATGAGTGTGGTGCGTTCAGTGTGTGATGATGCATGGTGCGTTCAGTGTGTGATGATGTGTGGTGCGTCAGGGTCTGATGATGTGTGGTGCGTTCAGTGTGTGATGATGCGTGGTGCGTTCAGGGTCTGATGATGTGTGGTGCGTTCAGTGTGTGATGATGCGTGGTGCGTTCAGTGACTGCAGGACTTAGTATACAGTGTGTGATGATGCGTGGTGCGTTCAGGGTCTGATGATGTGTGGTGCGTTCAGGGTATGATGATGTGTGGTGCGTTCAGTGTGTGATGATGCATGGTGCGTTCAGTGTGTGATGATGTGTGGTGCGTTCAGGGTCTGATGATGTGTGGTGCGTTCAGTGTGTGATGATGCGTGGTGCGTTCAGTGTGTGATGATGCGTGGTGCGTTCAGTGTGTGATGATGCGTGGTGCGTTCAGTGACTGCAGGACTTAGTATACAGTGTGTGATGGTGCGTGGTGCGTTCAGGGTCTGATGATGTGTGGTGCGTTCAGTGTGTGATGATGCGTGGTGCGTTCAGTGACTGCAGGACTTAGTATAGAGTGTGTGATGGTGCGTGGTGCGTTCAGGGTTGATGATGTGTGGTGCGTTCAGTGTGTGATGATGCGTGGTGCGTTCAGTGACTGCAGGACTTAGTATACAGTGTGTGATGGTACGTGGTGCGTTCAGGGTCTGATGATGCGTTCGTTGTTGCGTTCAGTGTGTGTGATGATGCGTGTGCGTTCAGTGACTGCAGGACTTAGTATATAGTGTGTGATGGTGCGTGGTGAGTTCAGGGTCTGATGATGTGTGGTGCGTTCAGTACCACGGCCTCGCTGCAGGACTTTGGGCCTCCTCAGGCTCTGTTGTTGAACACAGGCAGGTTTTTTGTTTCCGTGCGTTTGCATCTCGGGGTAAACGGTGTCCAGGTACCAGCGGAACGTCCTACACTGCAGACGCTCCTCAACGCAACACGATCACTGACGTCTCCGTAACCACGGTCACGCAGCTCGGACGCAGAGCAGGAACTGCTCCTGATTGGACCACAGCAGGAAGTGAGGTCAGAGGATACAAACAGGAAGTGAGGTCAGAGGACTACAAACAAGTTACCACTCTGACAATTAGACGTGTGTGTGTGTGTGTGTGTGTGTGTGTGTGTGTGTGTGTGTGTGTGTGTTGTGTGTGTGTGTGTCTGTGTGTGAGAGTCTCTGTGTGTGTGTGTGTGTGTGTGTGTGTGTGTGTGTGTGTGTGTGTGTGGTGTGTGTGTGTGTGTGTGTGTGTGAGTCTGTGTGTGTGTGTGGTGTGTGTGTGTGTGTGTGTGTCTGTGTGTGAGAGTCTCTGTGTGTGTGTGTGTGTGTGTGTGTGTGTGTGTGTGTGGGTGGTGTGTGTGTGTGTGGTGTGTGTGAGTCTGTGTGTGTGTGTGTGTGTGTACCTTGTACTCGTCCATCCACACGTGAGCCAGTCTTAGTGAGTTGTGAGCCATGGTGTCCCCCCCACCCGGGGATCCGTAGGGTCTCCTCTTCCTGAAGATGTGTCCGATTCTGGAGCAGGGATGATCAATAACTGACCGCCACACATCCAGATCTATAGAGATAGATCATTATTATCTTATATTTATATATAAAATATAATGTGGTGCCTTCACTGACAGTCTGTGAATCTGAGCCTCACCCTGAAGGAGATCTCCAGGTTCTCCCCGCCCCAGATGTCCATGCCCAGCGTCGTATTGGCCGAGCTCGGTTAAAGTACTTCCTGTTTATGGCAAACAGACCGCCGGCCATGGTGGGAGACCTGGGGGGGTGTAAACAAACATGTTTACATCAACAACAAGCTGCACCCTGATTGGTCAGCTTTCTTCAGGTTGGTCTCCTGATTGGTCAGCTGGTACCTAATTGGTCTCCTGATTGGTCAGCTTGGACCTAATCGGTCTCCTGATTGGTCAGCTTGGACCTAATCGGTCTCCTGATTGGTCAGCTTGGACCTAATCGGTCTCCTGATTGGTCAGTGGTACCTAATTGATCTCCTGGTTGGTCAGCTGGTACCTAATTGGTCTCGTGATTGGTCAGCTGGTACCTGATTGGTCTCCTGGTTGGTCAGCTGGTACCTAATTGGTCTCCTGGTTGGCCAGCTGGTACCTAATTGGTCTCCTGATTGGTCAGTGGTACCTAATTGGTCTCTGATTGGTCAGTGGTACCTAATTGGTTCTCCTGATTGGTCAGTGGTACCTAATTGGTCTCCTGATTGGTCAGTGGTACCTAATTGGTCTCCTGATTGGTCAGCTTGGACCTAATCGGTCTCCTGATTGGTCAGTGGTACCTAATTGGTCTCCTGATTGGTCAGCTGGACCTAATCGGTCTCCTGATTGGTCAGTGGTACCTAATTGGTCTCCTGATTGGTCAGCTTGGACCTAATCGGTCCCTGATTGGTCAGTGGTACCTAATCGGTCTCCTGATTGGTCAGTGGTACTAATTGTCTCCTGGTTGGTCAGCTGGTACCTAATTGGTCTCCTGATTGGTCAGCTGGTACCTATTGGTCTCCTGGTTGGCCAGCTGGTACCTAATTGGTCTCCTGATGGTCAGCTGGTACCTGATTGGTCTCCTGATTGGTCAGGTTGGACCTAATCGGTCTCCTGATTGGTCAGTGGTACCGAATTGATCTCCTGGTTGGTCAGCTGGTACCTAATTGGTCTCGTGATTGGTCAGCTGGTACCTGATTGGTCCCTGGTTGGTCAGCTGGTACCTAATTGGTCTCCTGATTGGTCTCCTGGTTGGTCAGCTGGTTCCTAATTGATCTCCTGATTGGTCAGCTGGTACCTGATTGGTCTCCTGATTGGTCAGCTGGTACCTAATTGATCTCCTGATTGGTCAGCTGGTACCTAATTGGTCTCCTGATCTGTCAGCTGGTACCTGATTGGTCCCTGATTGGTCAGCTGGTACCTGATTGGTCCGGTGACCCCCTGGGGCCCGCTGAGCTCCGCGGGGGGGACGGGATCCCACTTGAAGTGCAGCCCCCAGTTGAAGCCCCCCCTCACGAGGGGGGAGGGCGAGTAGGAGAGCGTGTCGGCTGAGATGATGTCGATCACGCGGGCAGACCACCGTACGATGGTCTCTGAGCAGGGGGGTGAGCAGCGGCTGCAGCCAATCCCTGTTCACCTCGCAGTGAGAGTCCAGGAACACCAGCACCTCACCTGGGGGGAGGGAACAAGGTGGCATGGATACAGATGTAGGGAGCAAGGATGTAGGGAGCAAGGATGTAGGGATGAAGGATGTAGGGAACGAGGATGTAGGGAACGAGGATTTAGGGAACGAGGATTTAGGGAACGAGGATGTAGGAACGAGGATGTAGGGAACAAGGATGTAGGGAACAAGGATGTAGGCAACAAGGATGTAGGGAGCAAGGATGTAGGGAGCAAGGATGTAGGGAACAAGGATTTAGGGAACAAGGATGTAGGGAACAAGGATTTAGGTAAGGAAATGACACAGTTTAAGGAGGTAGGAAACCGGTCGCGTGTGAGGCTCCTATCATGCGTCCTCGGATGAGTCCTTCCCTCCTCTGGTTCCTCACCAGCTTCACTCTCTCCTTCAGCTCCCCCCCCACATGACGCTCCAGCTCCTCCTGCAGCTCCTCTGAACACACACACATTTATATAAGTGTGTATATAAGTGTGTGTGGTGTGGTTAGGGTTAGAGTGTGTGTAGTGTGGGTTAGGGTTAGGGTGTGTGTAGTGTGGGTTAGGGTGTGTGGTGTGGGTTAGGGTTAGGGTGTGTGTAGTGGGGTTAGGGTTAGGGTGTGTGTAGTGTGGGTTTAGGGTTAGAGTGTGTGTAGTGTGGGTTAGAGTGTGTTAGTGTGGGTTAGAGTGTGTAGTGTGGGTTAGGGTGTGTGTGGTGTGGGTTAGGGTTAGGGTGTGTGTAGTGTGGGTTAGGTTAGGGTGTGTGTAGTGTGGGTTAGGGTTAGGGTGTGTGTAGTGTGGGTTAGGGTTAGAGTGTGTGTAGTGTGGGTTAGAGTGTGTAGTGTGGGTTAGAGTGTGTGTATGTGGGTTAGGGTGTGGTAGTGGGGTTAGGTTAGGGTGTGTGTAGTGTGGGTTAGGGTTAGGGTGTGTGTAGTGTGGGTTAGGGTTAGAGTGTGTGTAGTGTGGGTTAGGGTGTGTGTGGTGTGGGTTAGGGTGTGTGTAGTGTGGGTTAGGGTTAGGTGTGTGTAGTGTGGGTTAGGTTAGGGTGTGTGTAGTGTGGGTTAGGGTTAGGGTGTGTGTAGTGTGGGTTAGGGTTAGGGTGTGTGTAGTGTGAGTTAGGGTTAGGGTGTGTGTGGTGTGGGTTAGGGTTTAGGGTGTGTGTAGTGTGGGTTAGGGTTAGGGTGTGTGTAGTGTGGGTTAGGGTTAGGGTGTGTGTGGTGTGAGTTAGGGTTAGGGTGTGTGTGGTGTGGGTTAGGGTTAGGGTGTGTGTAGTGTGAGTTAGGGTTAGGGTGTGTGTAGTGTGGGTTAGGGTTAGGGTGTGTGTAGTGTGAGTAGGGTTAGGTGTGTGTAGTGTGAGTTAGGGTTAGGGTGTGTGTAGTGTGGGTTAGGGTCTAGGGTGTGTTGTAGTGTGGGTTAGGGTGTGTGTAGTGTGGGTTAGGGTTAGGGTGTGTGTAGTGTGGGTTAGGGTGTGTGTAGTGTGGGTTAGGGGTGTGTAGTGTGGTTAGGGTGTGTGTAGTGGGGTAGGGTTAGGGTGTGTGTAGTGTGGGTTAGGGTTAGGGTGTGTGTTAGTGTGGGTTAGGGTTAGGGTGTGTGTAGTGTGGGTTAGGGTAGGGTGTGTGTAGTGTGGGTTAGGGTTAGGGTTAGGGTGTGTGTAGTGTGGTTAGGGTTAGGGTGTGTGTAGTTTGTTTGTAGCCTTTATTTAACCAGGTAAATCCCATTGAGATCAAAGATCTCTTTTTCAAGGGAGACCTGCGGTACGTTGGTTACACATAACAACAACAGAAAACAAAAAGGACATCACAAATAATGACAGGGTATAAATAGTATATATATAGTGTGTATATAAGTGTGTGCAGGTGTATATAAGTGTGTGTATTGTGTATATAAGTGTGTGTATTGTGTGTAGTGTGTATATAAGTGTGTGCAGTGTGTATATAAGTGTGTGTATTGTGTGTAGTGTGTATATAAGTGTGTGCAGTGTGTATATAAGTGTGTGTATTGTGTGTAGTGTGTATATGAGTGTGTGTAGTGTGTATATAAGTGTGTGTATTGTGTGTAGTGTGTATATGAGTGTGTGTAGTGTGTATAAGTGTGTGTATGTGTGTAGTGTGTATATAAGTGTGTGCAGTGTATATAAGTGTGTGTATTGTGTGTAGTGTGTATATGAGTGTGTGTAGTGTGTATATAAGTGTGTGTATTGTGGTAGTGTGTATATAAGTGTGTGCAGTGTGTATATAAGTGTGTGTATTGTGTGTAGTGTGTATATAAGTGTGTGCAGTGTGTATATAAGTGTGTGTATTGTGTGTAGTGTGTATATGAGTGTGTGTAGTGTGTATATAAGTGTGTGTATTGTGTGTAGTGTGTATATAAGTGTGTGTAGTGTGTAATAAGTGTGTGTACCCAGCTCGCTGTGGTCGTCCACCAGGATGACCTCGTGCAGCAGGGCGGTCGGGGTGCGTTCCAACACGCTGTGCACCGTCCTCAGCAGGGCGGACAGCGCCTCGTTGAAGAAGCAGATCACTACGCTGGTAGAAGGTAGATCCGGAGGATAGGCCTTATCACGACACCTGGGGGGGGGGGGGCATGATCATCACTGAGACCCTTCACACCTGCTAACACAACTCTAGCTCTATAGATCCTCTCACTGAGGATCACAGTATAAATATAGATCCTCTCACTGGGGGTCTACCTGAGGATCACAGTATAAATATGGATCCTCTCACGGGGGGTCTACCTGAGGATCACAGTATAAATATAGATCCTCTCACTGGGGGGTCTACCTGAGGATCACAGTATAAATATGGATCCTCTCACTGGGGGGTCTACCTGAGGATCACAGTATAAATATGGATCCTCTCACTGGGGGGTCTACCTGAGGATCACAGTATAAATATGGATCCTCTCACTGGGGGGTCTACCTGAGGATTACAGTATAAATATAGATCCTCTCACTGGGGGGTCTACCTGAGGACCCTCCCCCCCCCCTCACTGATCACAGTATCATATAGATCCTCACTGGGGGTCTCTGGTGTCCGGCAGCTCTCTGTGAGACCCCAGTCTGGTGGAGATCAGGACGTTGAAGGCGTGTCGATGGTAACCCGAGTCCCTGAGCTCCTGATCAGCCTCGTTAAAGATCATCCCTACACACACACACACAGTCACACACACACACATAGCACATAGTCACACACAGTCACATAGTCACACACAGTCTCACACACACACACACACACACAGTCCACAGTCACACACACACACAGTCACACACACACACACACACACCACACACACACACACACACACACACAACACACCACACACCACACACACACACACACACACACACAACACACACACACACACCACACACACACACACACACACACACACACACACACACACACACACACACACACCACACACACACACACACACACACATTAATAAATATAAACGCATTTATAATAAACTTTGTGATTTATAAAATAAACTAAGATTTGCAATCACCCATTTCCGGCGATAGCTCCGCTCCCCGATTGGACGGCTGCAGCCGAGGCCCCGCCTCCCGTGGGGCCAGGTCTCTGGTGATTGGCTGGCTGCGGGGCTTCAGGGGGGGCCGTGGTTCCGCCCCTAAAGAGAAGTAGAGCAGCAGCAGCACCGACCAGGTGGCAGAGGACACGAGGCAGCCGAGCAGAAAGACCCTCAGCGTGGCCATTGGGAGGGGGGGGCTACATCACACTGTAAACAAGTAAACAACATGTAAACAACAACATGTGCACATTAACATGCGTCTGTGTAGCGCTGGCCATTGGGAGGGGGGGCTACATCACACTGTAAACAAGTAAACAACATGTAAACAACAACATGTACACATTAACATGTGTAGCGCTGGCCATCGGGAGGGGGGGCTACATCACACTGTAATTAGTATACGTCTGTGTGTGTGTGTGTGTGTGTGTGTGTGTGTGTGTGTGTGTGTGTGTGTCAGCAGGTGAGCTGCAGTCAGCTGATCAGCTGTTAATCATTCTGCTCTGTTAACGGACCTGACACACACACACACACACACACACACACACACACACACACAGTGTTGTTATAAACCATGTGTAAACTGTTGTCATTAACAGCTGGTGTTACCGGACTCTGAGTCTCTGTTGCCGGATTAACGGTGTCCGATGATGGAACCCGCTAGCTAGCCGAGCTATGGTTTATCGGGATCACAGCAGCTATATCTCTGTCTAACTATGAAGCTACTCACGGTGCAGGAGATGCAGCAGCTGGGTCCAGCGGGGTACCGAGGGGTACTAAGGGTACGGAGCTTATTATACATCCATGGTACCGACTCTCTGGAGAAGAACCGCTCTCATGATGCTCCGAGCTCTGCAGAGGAACACAAACACAGCGGCTAACTGCAGCTAACTGCGTCACTTCCGCTCACTGCCTTCACAATAAAACTCATTGCACCAGGGTCGAATTCCAAAGTACACCCTAGATTAGAACATGTTTTGATTAAAATACTGCGGTCAAGCCAGCCCGCACGTTGTTTTGCGGTGCGCGAATGTCCTCTGCATTACGGTAAGAGCCTGGAAAAACTGCCTTCAAAATAAAAGCGCTTACTCGATCAATAACAAATTACCTAAAAGACATACCAAACATATTCATAAATACTGGAGCTTAAATTAAGAAATATGTACTATATAATGTGATCAATAATAATTTAAAACAAATAGGTATACCATAGATATATAAACACTAGATGGCTCAAGGGGGAGTCGCAGCGTAGCTCAGTCAACAGCTACTGCTACAGCTGTTGTAAGGTGAGCGATCTGCACAAAAGTACTCTTAACTCGCTGAAATCTCGACTGATTTACAAACGGTTTGGTTTATTATAAACGTTATTAGCATGGCTATGATGCAGGAGACAACAAGACATGTTGAAAAAAAGAAGTTCATGATTATAATTATAAGTATGCAGTATCATAACTACATCTTTGATGTTTATAACAAACCAAACCGTTTGAAATTGGTTGAAAATTGAGCAATCTACGGTTATTTCAATAGTGCACCATAGACATAATGTTATGAATGAGCTGCCTGTGGCAAGATGACCGCCATGTGCAACGTCGGTCTCCATTGGCCAGCAGCGTGGGTGAGTCATCTAGTGTTTATATATCTATGGGTATAACTACCACATTATAACTGAGTGAATGTAAAACTTAAGGATACAGTTATGAAGACATATCTGACCAGGGCCGTCCCTGGCCAACATGATGATGAGGCCCCCTCCGCAAGGTGATGCCCCTCCGCAAGGTGATGCCCCCTCCGCAAGGTGATGCCCCCTCCGCAAGGTGAGGCCCCCTCCGCAAGGTGAGGCCCCCTCCTCAAGGTGATGCCCCCTCCGCAAGGTGAGGCCCCCTCCGCAAGGTGAGGCCCCCTCCGCAAGGTGAGGCCCCCTCCGCAAAGGTGATGCCCCCTCCGCAAGGTGAGGCCCCCTCTCCGCAAGGTGAGGCCCCCTCCGCAAGGTGATGCCCCCTCCGCAAGGTGAGGCCCCCTCCGCAAAGGTGATGCCCCCTCCGCAAGGTGAGGCCCCCTCCGCAAGGTGAGGCCCCCTCCGCAAGGTGAGGCCCCTCCGCAAGGTGATGCCCCCTCCGCAAGGTGATGCCCCCTCCGCAAGATGAGGCCCCACGCAGTCTGCATGATCGGCCTGTAGGGAGGGACGGCCCTGTATCCGACTATTACATTCATTATTAAAATGTCCCTTTCCACTGGGAGACTCATTTCAATGTTGACACCATCTCACAACACTCCTAAATAACATGACTTTTCTGAAGCGCTATTTAAATGTATGCTGTTTAAAATCTCAAATTACATCTATTGTCCATCTATATTTAGATTATTATTGAATGGAAACTGTCCATAATCAAAGAGTCATTTGAAGTCAATCAAAGGCTAATATCACTTCAGGGTGATAGTAGGAGACCCATCTAGTCCCTCAGAGAGAATCAGGACATCTGATGCAGAGTTTCTGTTATATAGTGATTAAATACACATTATAGTATTAAATACACCTATAGCATGTTATATAGTGATTAAATACACATTATAGAATGTTATATAGTGATTAAATACACATTATAGCATGTTATATAGTGATTAAATACACATTATAGCATGTTATATAGTGATTAAATACACATTATAGCATGTTATATAGTGATTAAATACACATTATAGCTTGTTTTATAGTGATTAAATACACATTATAGTGATTAAATACACATTATAGCTTGTGATATAGTGATTAATACACATTATAGTATTAAATACACATTATAGCATGTTATATAGTGATTAAATACACATTATAGAATGTTATATAGTGATTAAATACACATTATAGCATGTTATATAGTGATTAAATACACATTATAGCATGTTATATAGTGATTAAATACACATTATAGCATGTTATATAGTGATTAAATACACATTATAGTGATTAAATACACATTATAGCTTGTTTTATAGTGATTAAATACACATTATAGTATTAAATACACATTATAGCATGTATATAGTGATTAAATACACATTATAGAATGTTATATAGTGATTAAATACACATTATAGCATGTTATATAGTGATTAAATACACATTATAGCATGTTATATAGTGATTAAATACACATTATAGCATGTTATATAGTGATTAAATACACATTATAGTGATTAAATACACATTATAGCTTGTTTTATAGTGATTAAATACACATTATAGCTTGTTTTATAGTGATTAAATACACATTATAGCTTGTGATATAGTGATTAAATACAGATTATAGCATGTTATATAGTGATTAAATACACATTATAGTGATTAAATACACATTATAGTGATTAAATACACATTATAGTATTAAATACACATTATCGCATGTTATATAGTGATTAAATACAGATTATAGCATGTATATAGTGATTAAATACACATTATAGTGATTAAATACACATTATAGCATGTTTTATAGTGATTAAATACACATTATAGTATTAAATACACATTATAGCATGTTTTATAGTGATTAAATACACATTATAGTATTAATACACATTATAGCATGTTATATAGTGATTAATACACATTATAGCATGTTTTATAGTGATTAAATACACATTATAGCATGTTATATAGTGATTAAATACACATTATAGTGATTAAATACACATTATAGCATGTTATATAGTGATTAAATACACATTATAGTGATTAAATACACATTAAGCATGTTATATAGTATTAAATACACATTATAGCATGTTATATAGTGATTAAATACACATTATAGTGATTAAATACACATTATAGTGATTAAATACACATTATAGCATGTTATATAGTGATTAAATACACATTATAGCATGTTTTTAGTATTAAATACACATTATAGCATGTTATATAGTGATTAAATACACATTATAGTGATTAAATACACATTATAGTGATTACATACACATTATAGCATGTTATATAGTGATTAAATACACATTATAGCATGTTTTATAGTGATTAAATACACATTATAGTATTAAATACACATTATAGCATGTTATATAGTGATTAAATACAGATTATAGCATGTTATATAGTGATTAAATACACATTATAGTGATTAAATACACATTATAGCATGTTATATAGTGATTAAATACACATTATAGTATTAAATACACATTATAGCATGTTATATAGTGATTAAATACACATTATAGAATGTTATGTAGTGATTAAATACACATTATAACTTGTTTTATAGTGATTAAATACACATTATAGTGATTAAATACACATTATAGCTTGTTATATAGTGATTAAATACAGATTATAGCATGTTATATAGTGATTAAATACACATTATAGCTTGTTATATAGTGATTAAATACACATTATAGTGATTAATAATAGATTTATAGCATGTTATATAGTGATTAAATACACATTATAGCACGTTATATAGTTATTAAATACACATTATCGCTGTTATATAGTGATTAATACAGATTATAGCATGTTATATATGATTAAATACACATTATAGTGATTAAATACACATTATAGCTTGTTTTGTAGTGATTAAATACACATTATAGTGATTAAATACACATTATAGCTTGTTAATAGTGATTAAATACAGATTATAGCATGTTATATAGTGATTAAATACACATTACAGCTTGTTATATAGTGATTAAATACACATTATAGTGATTAAATACACATTATAGTATTAAATACACATTATCGCATGTTATATAGTGATTAAATACAGATTATAGCATGTTATATAGTGATTAAATACACATTATAGTGATTAAATACACATTATAGCATGTTTATAGTGATTAAATACACATTATAGTATTAAATACACATTATAGCATGTTTTAAAGTGATTAAATAAACATTATAGTATTAAATACACATTATAGCATGTTATATAGTGATTAAATACACATTATAGCATGTTTTATAGTGATTAAATACACATTATAGCATGTTATATAGTGATTAAATACACATTATAGTGATTAAATACACATTATAGCATGTTATATAGTGATTAAATACACATTATAGCATGTTATATAGTGATTAAATACACATTATAGCATGTTTTATAGTATTAAATACACATTATAGCATGTTATATAGTGATTAAATACACATTATAGTGATTAAATACACATTATAGTGATTAAATACACATTATAGCATGTTATATAGTGATTAAATACACATTATAGCATGTTTATAGTGATTAAATACACATTATAGTATTAAATACACATTATAGCATGTTATATAGTGATTAAATACAGATTATAGCATGTTATATAGTGATTAAATACACATTATAGCATCTTTTATAGTGATTAAATACACATTATAGCATGTTATATAGTGATTAAATACACATTATAGTGATTAAATACACATTATAGCATGTTATATAGTGATTAAATACACATTATAGCATGTTATATAGTGATTAAATACACATTATAGCATCTTTTTAGTGATTAAATACACATTATAGCATGTTATATAGTGATTAACTACACATTATAGCATCTTTATAGTGATTAAATACACATTATAGCATGTTATATAGTGATTAAATACACATTATAGTATTAAATACATTATAGCATGTTATTTAGTGATTAAATACACATTATAGAATGTTATATAGTGATTAAATACACATTATAGCATGTTATATAGTGATTAAATACAGATTATAGCATGTTATATAGTGATTAAATACACATTATAGCATGTTATATAGTGATTAAATACACATTATCGCATGTTATATAGTGATTAAATACAGATTATAGCATGTTATATAGTGATTAATACAGATTTAGCATCTTTTATAGTGATTAAATACACATTATAGTGATTAAATACACATTATAGCTTGTTTTATAGTGATTAAATAACATTATAGTGATTAAATACACATTATAGCTTGTTAGGTAGAGATTAAATACAGATTATAGCATGTTATATAGTGATTAAATACACATTATAGCTTGTTATATAGTGATTAATACACATTATAGTGATTAAATACACATTATAGCATGTTATATAGTGATTAAATACACATTATAGCATCTTTTATAGTGATTAAATACACATTATAGCATGTTATATAGTGATTAAATACACATTATAGTGATTAAATACACATTATAGCATGTTATATAGTGATTAAATACACATTATAGCAGGGGTACTCAAATACAAATCTTAAAGGTCCAAAAAAATTGTTTCAATAAGACAAAGGTCCGTTTATTACGGTCATTCAAACTTTTAAACAATTGCAACAAGATTCTTAACACGAGGTTGCAAAAACAAAAATAATCTGTATGCAGCAGTTTTCATTGTTATTGTGTCTGTGCTTGATCCCTCAGAGTCGCAGTGTGAGCTGCACAGTTATGAATAAAGGCAGCTGCACCCTCTTTCATTCAGCATTCCCATTATTGCTTTATAAATGTCTTGCCCCCTTGTGTGTCCACTGAGGTTCGTCAGGCCCAACACATCTTCAACAAACTCCCCCTTTGCCTCATCATAAAAACTCACAAACACCAGCAACTGAGCATTGTCAGTGGTGTCAGTGGACTCATCCACAGCTAAGGAAATGCACTGTGCATTTTTTATTCCATCACAAAGCTGATTAATCAAATCACCAGCCAGTATTTATGTTCTTCTGGTTGCTGTGGAATCTGAGAGGGGGATTTGCTTGATTTGACCTGTTATTTCCTCTTTTTGTTTGCCTTCAAACATGGTCTCCATCACTTCAGTCATGCATTCTTTTATACTTCAGTTATTATCCAGTGGAATGTCCTTACCTACTGGCCTAGTTAAATCAAAGTGGTTACTTTTTTTGGCTGGGCAGTGTAGTTTTACACACCGTCTTATTTGACTTTCTCAGGACTTAAAACTGTTTTTTGGGGGCAGACCCCCACAAAGAAAAAAATATTTACACACGTAAGGTCATCATCTTAACAGTTTTGTATGCTCATCCGTGAGCAGAGCATCAAGTTGACATGTCTATTACAGCTGAATGCGGCGATTACCATTTTGTTCAGCAAAACGCCTCACAAATTAGTAAGATCAACAGCTTTAGTGCGTTTTGATTCAATGCTGAGTACAGCCAAACTTGACAGTCTCTTCTCTGTCATTGTAGACCGCAAATACCTCATTCCTTCAGTACTTGGGTCCGAATGCTTCTCGTTTTGCGCCGTCCGTTCAAATGAAATCAGGGCCGGGGGAGGGGTTACAAGACGTGCGTCTTGTGCTGCATTCACTTGCACTCGGACATTAGAGACTTTCTCTCATATGTCCGATGAGCCACAACTTTTCTTTCAAAACAAAGCTGCCAACTGGGGTGGCAGCTGGGGTGGCAAGGCCTATTTTTAGGGTGGCAGTTGCCACCCCATGCCACCCCGGTAGGTGAAACTAGGCTACTAGCTACAGTACAGATGCAACTAGATGAGCTGTTAACTCTCGCTCTGACTTTTTTTTTTAAACACACACACATTTTTCCCACCCGCATTCCGCGAAGACCCGCCCTACTGTGCCTCTGATTCGCAGACTGTTGGTGGGGGAAAAAAGCTGACGGGATGCTGAATGTGATTGGACCAATGCGTTGACAGACACACACAGACAGTGGAACAGTCGGACATGCAGAGCGCTGTTTGCAGTGGACATAGCGGAGAATTTTGACTCGTTGCGTTGTGGCGATGTCTCGCAGATAACACAGATAATACAGATGAAAAGTATAATTTGCTCAGAGTCCAGAGACAGTTGTGGTTCGGTCCGGATCCGGACCGGAGTCCGGACTTTGAGGATGCCTGCATTATAGCATGTTATATAGTGATTAAATACACATTATAGCATCTTTTATAGTGATTAAATACACATTATAGCATGTTATATAGTGATTAAATACACATTATAGTGATTAAATACACATTATAGCATGTTATATAGTGATTAAATACACATTATAGTGATTAAATACACATTATAATGATTAAATACACATTATAGCATGTTATATAGTGATTAAATACACATTATAGCACGTTATATAGTGATTAAATACACATTATCGCATGTTATATAGTGATTAAATACACATTATAGTGATTAAATACACATTATAGTGATTACATACACATTATAGCATGTTATATAGTGATTAAATACACATTATAGTGATTAAATAAACATTATAGTGATTAAATACACATTATAGCATGTTATATAGTGATTAAAAACATTATAGCATCTTTTATAGTGATTAAATACACATTATAGCATGTTATATAGTGATTAAATACACATTATAGCATGTTATATAGAGATTAAATACACATTATAGCATGTTATATAGTGATTAAATACACATTATAGCATGTTATATAGTGATTAAATACACATTATAGCATGTTATATAGTGATTAAATACAGATTATAGCTTGTTATATAGTGATTAAATACAGATTATAGTGATTAAATACACATTATAGCATGTTATATAGTGATTAAATACACATTATAGCATCTTTTATAGTGATTAAATACACATTATAGCATGTTATATAGTGATTAAATACACATTATAGCATGTTATATAGAGATTAAATACACATTATAGCATGTTATATAGTGAATAAATACACATTATAGTGATTAAATACACATTATAGTAATTAAATACACATTATAGCATATTTTATAGTGATTAAATACACATTATAGTATAAATACACATTATAGCATGTTATATAGTGATTAAATACAGATTATAGCATGTTATATAGTGATTAATACACATTATAGTGATTAAATACACATTATAGCATGTTATATAGTGATTAAATACAGATTATAGCATGTTATATAGTGATTAAATACACATTATAGCATGTTATATAGTGATTAAATACACATTATAGCATGTTATATAGAGATTAAATACACATTATAGCATGTTATATAGAGATTAAATACACATTATAGCATGTATATAGTGATTAAATACACATTATAGTGATTAAATACACATTATAGCATGTTATATAGTGATTAAATACACATTACAGCATGTTATATAATGATTAAATACACATTATAGTGATTAAATACACATTAAAGTGATTAAATACACATTACAGCATGTTATAAAGTGATTAAATACACATTATAGTGATTAAATACACATTATAGTGATTAAATACACATTACAGCATGTTATATAGTGATTAAACACATTAGTGATTAAATACACATTATAGCATGTTATAGTGATTAAATACACATTATAGAATGTTATATAGTGATTAAATACACATTATAGCATGTTATATAGTGATTAAATACAGATTATAGCATGTTATATAGTGATTAAATACACATTATAGCATGTTATATAGTGATTAAATACACATTATCGCATTTTATATAGTGATTAAATATAGATTATAGCATGTTATATAGTGATTAATACAGATTATAGCATGTTATATAGTGATTAATACACATTATAGCATGTTATATAGTGATTAAATACACATTATCGCATGTTATATAGTGATTAAATACAGATTATAGCATGTTATATAGTGATTAAATACAGATTATAGCATCTGTTATAGTGATTAAATACACATTATAGTGATTAAATACACATTATAGCTTGTTTTATAATGATTAAATACACATTATAGTGATTAAATACACATTATAGCTTGTTATATAGAGATTAAATACAGATTATAGCATGTTATATAGTGATTAAATACACATTATAGCTTGTTATATAGTGATTAAATACACATTATAGTGATTAAATACACATTATAGCATGTTATATAGTGATTAAATACACATTATAGCATCTTTTATAGTGATTAAATACACATTATAGCATGTTATAGTGATTAAATACACATTATAGTGATTAAATACACATTATAGCATGTTATATAGTGATTAAATACACATTATAGCATGTTATATAGTGATTAAATACACATTATAGCATCTTTTATAGTGATTAAATACACATTATAGCATGTTATAGTGATTAAATACACATTATAGTGATTAAATACACATTATAATGATTAATACACATTATAGCACGTTATATAGTGATTAAATACACATTATCGCATGTTATATAGTGATTAAATACACATTATAGTGATTAAATACACATTATAGTGATTAAATACACATTATAGCATGTTATATAGTGATTAAATACACATTATAGTGATTAAATACACATTATAGTGATTAAACACATTATAGCATGTTATATAGTGATTAAAAACACATTATAGCATCTTTTATAGTGATTAAATACACATTATAGCATGTTATATAGTGATTAAATACACATTATAGCATGTTATATAGAGATTAAATACACATTATAGCATGTTATATAGTGATTAAATACACATTATAGCATGTTATATAGTGATTAAATACACATTATAGCATGTTATATAGTGATTAAATACAGATTATAGCATGTTATATAGTGATTAAATACAGATTATAGTGATTAAATACACATTATAGCATGTTATATAGTGATTAAATACATTATAGCATCTTTTATAGTGATTAAATACACATTATAGCATGTTATATAGTGATTAAATACACATTATAGCATGTTATATAGAGATTAAATACACATTATAGCATGTTATATAGTGAATAAATACACATTATAGTGATTAAATACACATTATAGTGATTAAATACACATTATAGCATGTTTTGTAGTGATTAAATACACATTATAGTATTAAATACACATTATAGCATGTTATATAGTGATTAAACAGATTATAGCATGTTATATAGTGATTAAATACACATTATAGTGATTAAATACACATTATAGCATGTTATATAGTGATTAAATACAGATTATAGCATGTTATATAGTGATTAAATACACATTATAGCATGTTATATAGTGATTAAATACACATTATAGCATGTTATATAGTGATTAAATACACATTATAGCATGTTTATATAGTGATTAAATACACATTATAGTGGATTAAATACACATTATAGCATGTTATATAGTGATTAAATACACATTACAGCATGTTATATAGTGATTAAATACACATTATAGTGATTAAATACACATTATAGTGATTAAATACACATTACAGCATGTTATATAGTGATTAAATACACATTATAGTGATTAAATACACATTATAGTGATTAAATACACATTACAGCATGTTATATAGTGATTAATACACATTATAGTGATTAAATACACATTATAGCATGTTATATAGTGATTAAATACACATTATAGAATGTTATATAGTGATTAAATACACATTATAGCATGTTATATAGTGATTAAATACAGATTATAGCATGTTATATAGTGATTAAATACACATTATAGCATGTTATATAGTGATTAATACAGATTATAGCATGTTATATAGTGATTAATACACATTATAGCTTGTTATATAGTGATTAAATACACATTATAATGATTAAATACACATTATAGCATGTTATATAGTGATTAAATACACATTATAGCACGTTATATAGTGATTAAATACACATTATCGCATGTTATAGTGATTAATACACATTATAGTGATTAAATACACATTAAAGTGATTAAATACACATTATAGCATGTTATATAGTGATTAAATACACATTATAGTGATTAAATACACATTATAGTGATTAATACACATTATAGCATGTTATATAGTGATTAAAAACACATTATAGCATCTTTTATAGTGATTAAATACACATTATAGCATGTTATATAGTGATTAATATAGATTATAGCATGTTATATAGTGATTAATACAGATTATAGCATGTTATATAGTGATTAAATACACATTATAGCATGTTATATAGTGATTAAATACACATTATCGCATGTTATATAGTGATTAAATACAGATTATAGCATGTTATATAGTGATTAAATACAGATTATAGCATCTGTTATAGTGATTAAATACACATTATAGTGATTAATACACATTATAGCTTTTTTATAATGATTAAAACACATTATAGTGATTAAATACACATTATAGCTTGTTATATAGAGATTAAATACAGATTATGCATGTTATATAGTGATTAAATACACATTATAGCTTGTTATATAGTGATTAAATACACATTATAGTGATTAAATACACATTATAGCATGTTATATAGTGATTAAATACACATTATAGCATCTTTTTATAGTGATTAAATACACATTATAGCATGTTATATAGTGATTAAATACACATTATAGTGATTAAATACACATTATAGCATGTTATATAGTGATTAAATACACATTATAGCATGTTATATAGTGATTAAATACACATTATAGCATCTTTTATAGTGATTAAATACACATTATAGCATGTTTATAGTGATTAAATACACATTATAGAGATTAAATACACATTATAGCATGTTATATAGTGATTAAATACACATTATAGTGATTAAATACACATTATAATGATTAAATACACATTATAGCACGTTTATAGTGATTAAATACCATTATCGCATGTTATATAGTGATTAAATACACATTATAGTGATTAAATACACATTATAGTGATTAAATACACATTATAGCATGTTATATAGTGATTAAATACACATTATAGTGATTAAATACACATTATAGTGATTAAATACACATTATAGCATGTTATATAGTGATAAAAACACATTATAGCATCTTTTATAGTGATTAAATACACATTATAGCATGTTATATAGTGATTAAATACACATTATAGCATGTTATATAGAGATTAAATCACATTATAGCATGTTATATAGTGATTAAATACACATTATAGCATGTTATATAGTGATTAAATACACATTATAGCATGTTCTATAGTGATTAAATACAGATTATAGCATGTTATATAGTGGATTAATACAGATTATAGTGATTAAATACACATTATAGCATGTTATATAGTGATTAAATACACATTATAGCATCTTTTATAGTGATTAAATACACATTATAGCATGTTATATAGTGATTAAATACACATTATAGCATGTTATATAGAGATTAAATACACATTATAGCATGTTATATAGTGAATAAATACACATTATAGTGATTAAATACACATTATAGTGATTAAATACACATTATAGCATGTTTTATAGTGATTAAATACACATTATAGTATTAATACACATTATAGCATGTTATATAGTGATTAAATACAGATTATAGCATGTTTATATGTGATTAAATACACATTATAGTGATTAAATACACATTATAGCATGTTCTATAGTGATTAATACAGATTATAGCATGTTATATAGTGATTAAATACACATTATAGCATGTTATATAGTGATTAATACACATATAGCATGTTATATAGTGATTAATACACATTATAGCATGTTATATAGTGATTAAATACACATTATAGTGATTAAATACACATATAGCATGTTAATAGTGATTAAATACACATTACAGCATGTTATATAGTGATTAAATACACATTATAGTGATTAAATACACATTATATGATTAAATACACATTACAGCATGTTATATAGTGATTAAATACACATTATAGTGATTAAATCACATTATAGTGATTAAATACACATTACAGCATGTTATATAGTGATTAAATACACATTATAGTGATTAAATACACATTATA
>JAAOOA010002852.1:0-31726 GCA_012861695.1 Trematomus loennbergii | reverse complement strand
AATAACAACCTCTCGCAGCAGCTAACATACAAAAACGGGTCCATTCTTAACTTTGGCCAAAAACTGCTGCATTACAATATCAAATACCTCTCTTTTTTTTTGCATTTGTTGCTAGCTGTTACTCGCTTCTTATAATCTGGATTACCATGATACTTTTTTGAAGTCATGGATTTTACCTTCTTTCTATGCAATTTATTTTGCCTATATTTACGTTTGTTAAATGCTATAACTTTCTCTCTATGTAAAACTTTTAGTCTTATTAGAAGTATTCGATGTTCTCGCGTCCAGGAGAGGAGCTTAGAATGAAGAGACTAATGGAGTCTCCGAAAAGGTTCAAATTGGTGAGTTTAATTAAATGGCACGATGATACAACAAGCAGAGGGTCGGGAAAAGACAAAGCAGGTGATGTCTCTCGTGGAGCTCCAGCGAAAACAAGGTCTCGTCTTCTCCTTCCCGATCTCCTTTATCTTCTTCTCGTTCCCTCCTGCTGTGTAGATAGGGGGTACGCCCTCCTCGGTCTTCGACATCGCGTAATACAGCGGCCTTTGACATTCTGTATTCCCTGCCTACTTCCTTAAGCCTTTTCTCCTCGTCTCTTTCATGACTTTCTATTTAATACCTTATAAACAGCTGTAGGTTAGTTTAAAACATTGTTCGCGACATGTAACATACAGACCGGATATGAAGGATTTTCAGAATAAAGGCTTGGCATTGAGACTTTGAGAACTTCCGGGTTTTTTTTCACAATAAAACAGCTTTTAAAACTGACGATATATTTTAGACTAATTATGCTATTAACATTGATTTTAATTTCTAACAGTCTATAGTTCTGTTTGCTTAATGCGATAACCCTTTCTCTATGCAGATCATCGTCATGATATTTTTTTACACTATATTCTTTTACTTTCAACGGATTACTTTTATATATTCTTTTACTTGAATCCTTCCTCATCTGATTATGCAATGGGTCTTCATAGTATCTAACCTGAGTTTGTCCAATTGATCTGTGTTTGAAATCATCATCCTCACAATAGCTTTTTCTACGACCGACTCTTACTATCTCTTGATAATCTGCATCACTATACTTTTTCATGGACGCATCCCTAATCCTTTGCTGGTACACTGTGTTACTTTTATAATACAGTTTCTTTGTTGAGCTGTATCTCTTTTTTAAATATGTTGAACGACAGTGCCTACGACTCCAGCTGTTTGCAACACTCTCTGCATTGTCTTTAACCCCACCCTTCCCAGTACAGATATCAACACTGCTACGCATAGACCGTGTCTCTGACAAACCCCCCACTTTACACAATTCAAAGCACCTTTGTTCATCGTAAGGTTTGATACAAACCACTGGCTCAAAATGATTTTTATCACAATGTTTCAAGTATATGTTTTTCTTTTGAAAGCATTGCACAATTACAAGTGTATTTGAGCCATTTTTCCCCACTGCAGATAAAAATATCCACTCCAAGAGCATTTGCTGTCCCTTGGATTTCTACATCTGTGGCACAATGTCCTACATACTTCATCCGAGACTTCTCAATGTAGTCTGAAATTGAAGCAGATCCCCCAACTACTTTAGTTTGTTCTGCGTGATTCATCATATGCTTTACAACAGTCATTCTAATCTTTCGATGGCTCTTCTGAGAACCACTGAGAACATGAGCTACCGCTCCGAAGAAACTATTAGCGTCCTCTTTTATTTTTTCGGTCTTACAGACCACACCTAGGGACCCAGTTACTGTAGGTCCCTGTACATCCTGCTTTTGAAAGTCTATATTAAACTTTGTGCAAAGTGTTTTTGCCACTTCATTGCACAAAGGATTAAATTCAAGAGTGATTTTACTTACATCACTCTTTTCCACACAATCTGTGTCCCCAGCAGACGATGTACCATGCGTTTGTTCGGTAACCCTCCTTTTGCCTCTAGTTGTCCGTCTGACATTGTACAGTCTTGGACAAGAAGTGTCCACTTTGCAATACCCATAACAACTCTGCAAATTAGGTTGTTTTACACACACAACAGTCTCATAATGGTTACCATTTGCGGTTTTCCAAATAAACCCCCTGATTAGACAACTGCCCGTTCTCGCAGCTATATTTTAGCCAGCGTGGATCACAATATGTGAATATATTAACTCCAAACGCATCTGCTGCTGCTTGAATTTCTAATTCTGTTGCCCAACTGCCAACCTCAGGCATTTTGGATGTGCTGAGGTATTCTGACATGGAGAAGGTCAAAATACGCTCATAAGGCACAGCATTGCTCTGCATTTGATGAACCACAGCACGCCTAATTATTGTGTGATGCCTTTGTGTACCACACACAGCTTGACTCACTGCTCTAAAGAAACAGTTTCCGTCACCCTCTATTTTTTCATTGAGACATGGAGCCCCTATCAAACCAATTTGTGTAGACACAACATCTACTTTCTCTGACTGCACATGTAACTGGTCACAAAGAGCTTGTGCAAGTTGATTACTAAGAGGATTAAACTGCAGTCGTCCACTTCTTACTTCTTTCACAAAAGCAACGTCTGAATTAACTGCGGTAACATCACTCTTTTTAAATTTTTTGCAAGCAGAAGATCCCTTACGAATCTTACGCTTTGCACCCATCTGAATGTTGGTGCAGCCAAGTGTGGACTGAATAGCTGAACTACAACCCAATCAGTCTCTGTCGTTTGGGAGTCACTCTTGGACCCAAAGACAGATTACTGCTTTCAATTGGGCCTATGTGAGTGACTCGGACACCAGCGATCTCAAACTGTTTTTGAGACTTCTTGAGGAACGCTGCAAATGTCCATATGTATTGAAACACGTGTTCAAGGCCTCTGAAATACAGAACAACACTACGCCCCTCGCCATCGCTCATCCCAGACGCACTGCGTGCATGGGAGTCGACCACTGCGTAGTGTCCACCTTGACCAATGATGGCACATGTACCGCCATTCATTGTCAGAAAGCATGTGTCATAGTTACTATACATCCTTTCCAGTCCGTATTTTAAAGTGGTGTGCCACCCTCATCAATGAGATCACCCTCAACCACATCCACATCTCCAGACACAAAGTCACTGTATTGAAACAGAAATCTTTGTCCGTCGATAATGGTCTCCTTGGGCAGATCTGGAACCGAAAGTAGTCTGTATCCTCCACTGATACCTTGTTGGTCACGCAGGGAGGTGTACAGATTAGGATGTCCCTCACCTTTTTTTGCTCCCGATCCGATTCCGATCATTTGATTTTGACATCTGCGATACCGATTTTTCCCGATCCGATCTTTATGCAATGCATTAAGAGGAAAAAAAGGTAACAGATAAACGGCTGGTCATCCAACGCGATGAATTCAGCTATCTTGCTGTTCTGGGGTAGTTTCTTCTTTCCTTTTAAAGTCTCTGAAAGTGTCTGTTGTTTCAGTGCCGTTACCTGAGTGGCCGCTGTGTCTCGTCGTGTTGTTGTTGGTGGTGTTTGTATTAGATTGTCGTGTTGAACGTAGCTCTGTTCTTTCCACCACGCGGAACCTCCGCCTTGCAAACATTGCATCTGCTGTTACACTGCCTTCGCTTTCAATTTATAATACTTCCAAACTCCTGACATTTCTCTGTCCCGACTCCCGAGTCACCAGCTGAACGTAGCCTCTCGTTAGCTTACTGCTACTATTAGACACACTGCGCCACTCTGTTGCCAGATTTGAGAGAAATAAGCAACAGGTCTATGAAAACAAGCCCAAAAGAAGCAACACATACATGATGTTGTGTAATTTTAACCCAAAACTAAGGCCTCAGGATGACTTTAAGACGTGAACATGGTCATTTTTGTTTTGTAACATTAAATAAAATGTATAAAAATATTTTATAAAAAAAAAAAAAAAAAAAAAAAAAAAAATTCCGATCCCCGATTTTTTTCTCCCGATCCCCGATCACGTGAAAATCACGTGATCGGCTCCGATCCCCGATCACGTGATCGGATCGGGACATCCCTAGTACAGATTGTCACCAAGTACAACAACTTTATCCAGGTTGTCGGTCTGCCATGTAAACACGCTGTCAATTGTGTGTTTTGCTATGCCTACCAAACTTACAGCCATGCACTGAAGTCCTGCATATTTAAAGCGTTGATCACCCTGACTGAATGTTCCCCTGACACACCCCATATCCCATCAATGACTCTAGCCATCTCCGAATTAACTTCAGCTGCTTTCACAGAAAGGCTTGTAATGCTAAACTTCTATGCATTCATGAATTATTGAGATTCCTGATGTAAAACATCAGGTCATTAGGGCAGTGTTGAACACGGCTACAGATGTGCCAAAACTGGATGCTAACCCAGACGCACCACGTGTGCCACAATCAACGACCACAATACAGTCATTGTGTTTAATAATGGCACTGGCTGCGGAATTTAGGTTAAACAGACACATGCCATCCCTGGATAAATGTTCAAGCAGCTTCTCCGACAATACCTGTTCCCCTTCAGACTAATTCAATTCGCCGTACACTGGCAGACCCATATTGACGTTCCACTTACGTCCAAACACTGGTCTCTCAACCAAACCTGCACAAGTTATTGGCTTTACATTCATTTTATGGCTTCCCCTAATACAACGAGTTAAGCTTTGACCCTGCAACACGTATGGCATCGATATCTGTACTGCTCCACGAACACACAGGCGCAATCAAATGTTTGATCGCAGCCGCTATAGAACATGCGACAGATATTGTATTGTCAGAACGGATGCATACCTCACATCAGTCCCTGCGACAACAGCCAACTGCACTTTTTCTGAACACATGCAAGCATAGCCCTTACCTGTTCTCTTTTTTTTTTTTTTAAACTTTATTTTAAATTATTAGGGCAGTACATTATATACAAGTTACATCAATAATACACACATCACACTAAGTATACATATATAAATAACATAAGGAAAGCACGTTTTACTTATGAGGCTCAGTTAGGTCACAGACTCAAGATGCCCCATGGCAGAGTCTGGGATTTGTCCAGGATCTTTTTCTCCTTAGTTCAGTAAGTATCTGTTTCACTATGGTGTTACTGCCGATTACTGTCTGGTTCAGTGTCATTTTACACCTTGTTTTCCACATTTTCATACATGCGATACAAATTATCATCTGAAAAAGTTCCCTCTGCTTTATGCCCATCCCCTCATCTAGAATACAAAACATAATGAGGCATATCTTACATTGAATACTAAACGATCCCCGCAGGAGCGACCACACCTCCTCGGCTCTGTAGCAGTCCATGAGGAGGTGCTGTTCTCCATCTGTTGTCATCATCAACATCCACTATCACGCTGGGTGATGGCTCCTTGCTGGATGATGGCTCCACGCTCAGTGATGGCTCTACGCGGGGCAATGGCTCCACCCCTGGCAATGGCTCCACTCCTGGCAATGGCTCCACTCCTGGAATGGCTCCACCCCTGGCAATGGCTCCACCCCCGGCAATGGCTCCTCCTAGAAGAAAATTATATATAAAAAAACTGCTAAAAACACTATGTGTCTTAAATTGTTTCACAAACGTTTAACTAAATAATAGAAAGATATACAATTACTAATACAAAATGATTATTGTTATATATTAACTTTTGTTTTTCTACTTACCCACACATATTGAATGGAACTCAAAAGAGAGGTTTCTTGTCATTGATTGTGTACACTTGAAACAACGTTGACTGCATGCAGGCTAACAACTGAAACTATTTTATTTTAACAATGAGCAAAAGTAACTATGTCAATAAATTAGCATGATTCATTCAAATGTCACTCTGAAAGCACATCCTTCACACAAAGAGCACAGACCTGCTGCTCCACAGCAACTGTCCCTCTACTGGTAGGTGGCCGTAAAATCACCTCCACAACCATGGGAGCTGCCTCCCCCTAAAAAAACAAAACAATTTAGTAACTTGAGAATAAATAACACCACCAATATTCGTGTAACTTCTTAGTTTTAAACAAGTCCTATATTGCCTTTAAAAAAGAAGAAAACAAGAACAACCTGTCGCTTTGCCAGGGTTCTTGGAGGCAGGAGCCCTCTGCTTCAGCTCCAACTTTGCTTTCTAACGTAAGGAAAACAAAATGATTAATCCTCCACTAATAACTCCTTATGGACAGTATAAGTTGTCCTCACTGTAATACATTTAAAGTTTGTCAGGAAGGATACATTTTATAATAGGGCATCAACCAACATACAAACAACAACAAATTACCTTTTGTGTTTTGGAACCGGTGGTGTGCACTCATCAGGGCCAGGAAGATGGGATGGACTAATCTTGTCCATCTCAACCAACATTGCACTGCTAAACCACACAGGTGTCAGTGGAAGATAACTCTCCTCCAATTCCTGTGAAATAAAAAAGAAACACTGTTTTAGAAAAAGGAAAAGAAATGCACATATAAACTGCAATAAACATACCCCAATGATTTCAAAGCATACTACAAAGTTGACCTACCTCCTGCTGAACAGTCCCTGCTTGTTTAAGTGCATCAATGGACTGCTCAGGTTCATCGTGTTGGCTCCTCTGTAAAGATAAATAGCATAGCTTGTGTTAATCAAATGGGTACTCTTCCACCATTATCAAGGCAAACTGCTCAGGGAATATCACTCTTATTGAAAGATGTCAACCACACAATTACCTTCCTGCCCTGGCCGAAAACGTCCACTTGGAAGGATCCAGTTGCGGTGATTTGGCAACCTCTCCTTTGACAATCACCCTTGGAGTGACTCTCCTCGCAGGCGGTGATCTTCTGTGGACAACAGGAGATGGCTTCGGCTCGGCTGGAACAAGTTGCATATGTTGCGTTCCAGATAGAACCGACCAGGATTGGCATTCCCGCACTGTCACTCAAGTGCACCTGCAAAAACCAGCAAATACAAATACATTTACAAATAGCACATAACCTTCAATATGTTTTTTCAACAACGGAACTTGGAATTTCAGCTACAAAGAAGTATACAGAGAAAACGTTTCCATTTGCCATGTCACTCACGCCATCTCTGCTCCACAGGTCAAGTTCTTTGAAGGGAAGTACTCTGCAAGGTGTGTACTTCACGCCTAAAAAAACCAACAAGATCAATTACTAACATATCCACACAGATATTATATTTTGCTCTTTTAAAACAAAGAATAATGAAAACTAGGAAAATGATAAAATGATTTACGGTACTTGAACCTAAATATTTGTTAAACATACCCATACGTGCCGCAACACGACGAAATTCCTGACGCATCATGTCTTGGTAGTCAGGGTCAACGGTAAG
Organism: Trematomus loennbergii; assembly: GCA_012861695.1. Lineage (NCBI taxonomy): Eukaryota > Metazoa > Chordata > Actinopteri > Perciformes > Nototheniidae > Trematomus > Trematomus loennbergii. The sequence continues at coordinate 24,446 of JAAOOA010002852.1, read as the reverse complement.
GCGCGGGGGGAAGTCCATGGCAAAAACCTAATCAAAGTTACAAAGGTACGCTATTTTTCACAATTTGTTGATAAAAATGTCAATTTTTCAGAAATTCATAAACATACAACCACATCAATAAGAATACAAAATGTAATATTATAAGAACTATAATAAATACAATAAAAATAAGCTTACGTTGGGCCAGCGACTGCAGGCAGTGCGAGGAGCTTCGCAAAGTCCTCTCCTGCTTCGTGATGGTCCTACTGGATGTTAGGTTGTTGCTCGGAGCCATCACACAGACTGCATCTGGTGTCCTAGGCAGCACAGCATTGGCTGCCTCGGTTCGCAGCTGGTTGCGCATGCCCCCGGTGTGGACATGGCACCAAAGGAAAACCTTCCCTCTGGCATCTTCACAATTCCATCGACGATGGAACGGAGATGTGAAGCTCCAACAAGGAGGACAAACTGTAACAACAGAAGACATTATTTCAAATGAAAATCACTAATGATTACCCAGACTTTGTTAACAAAATCTGAAAACAATTCATACTTCCTTGTCTGGAGACTCGCTGGTATGACCATTTGTGTTGTCGTCCGGTCAGGGACGAAATTGGCCATTTCTGCACTCTATGGCGGTTACCCGTACCGCCAGCGGCTATTTAAAAACAGAGAAAATGACACCGACATTAAACTTAATGAACCCTTACAATTCTTAATTATGAAAGCAATAAACATCTTCCTACAATAACACCTGTAAACGGGCACGTGCAGAGGATTTTGAAGGGAAAGGGCTCAAATGCATAAAGGGTCCTACCGGTGATTGAATTTTAAAATGTATATATTTAAAACAAATCCATGTTTCAAACACTGCTTCATGATAGTTATCTAAAAATGAATGCAAAGAAATTAAGTGTATTTCGGTAAATTCTCCTCATCATAACTAGCTCGCTTGCCCACAGAGGGGTGTATCTGTGCACGAGCCTGCCTGTAAAAAATGCACATGCAAACACATTTTACAATGATACAATCAAAATGGACACCCTAAACATATACAAAATTGAATGACAAAATCCTCGACTACTTAAGTGCGAAACTGGCATTGCCAGGCTGCTGATGTCCCACACGTCTCCCCACGCGTAGCTTTGCAGCCTGGGAACGGCGGGACGATTTACCACGTGGCATCTGAAAGTATGTAGGCATTGTTATAATTAATAAAGACATTAGCAGACCCCTTAAATAGTACAAATAATTACACAATTACTTCTTCAACTGCAACAAAAGCGTACAAGTCCATTAATAATTGATGCATCCTGTTCAACAAAAATGTACTTACTGTAACTGCTCACGAGATAAAGCTAGGTGTGAAGGTATGAGTAGCCGGTGAAGATAGATGAGTAGGTGGTGAAGAAGTTAAATGAGTAGGTGGTGAAGAAGTAGATGAGTAGGTGGTGAAGATAGATGAGTAGGTGGTGAAGAAGGTAGATGAGTAGGTGGTAAAGGTAGATGAGTAGGTGGTGAAGAAGGTAGATTAGTAGGTGGTGAAGGTAGATGGGTAGGTGGTGAAGAAGGTAGATGAGTAGGTGGTGAAGGGAGATGGGTAGGTGGTGAAGAAGGTAGATGAGTAGGTGGTGAAGATAGATGAGTAGGTGGTGAAGAAGGTAGATGAGTAGTGGTAAAGGTAGATGAGTAGGTGAAGAAGGTAGATTAGTAGGTGGTGAAGGTAGATGGGTAGGTGGTGAAGAAGGTAGATGAGTAGGTGGTGAAGGGAGATGGGTAGCTGGTCAAGCCGGTAGTGTTTAACTAGAACAGAGAAGAAACTAATCAGCATCACAGACATGGAAATATAATTACTTAACACAATGTACAATACAATCGCATAGCTTAGCATACAATACAGTTATAAACAAAAAAATTATCAATTGTATTAGAAGCTGCTAATCACTTAGATTTACACTAATAAAGGCCTATCTGTTTCATTATACTTTATGCTACTGACAGTGTCTTGGACCACAACTCACTGGTAGAGATCTGCTCAAAGCTGTCAATCTGTGGGAAAACACAGCATTAAACCCTGCAAAGAAAAGACTGGAAAGTTCCACATATTGTCATGGTATAAGTTACTACAAACACTGTCTTTGACTCACCAGTAATGAACTGCTCAATAGTCGTCACTCTGTGAAATTAAAATTAAAATTAAACCTTGCAAACACAATGCTTGCACACATGGTGATTAACATTTGGTCCACGTTGTAAATGCTTAAATGCTCTTGCATTTATAAAAACAGGATATACAATTACCATAATACAGGGATGCAAACTCATCAGGTATGAAAAAGGTGACAAGGATCCGACCCCCCCGAATATCGGCTTTAAAATGAGGAATAACAGAGGATTTTAGCAGTCAGAACAACTAAAGCAGTTAATAATCACAGAAACGCCAAAGAGTCACATCTAATAGAAATGTATAAAAGCATTTATTTGAATTGTGTAGCAGTCGTTTATTTTGGCAGCACTGTTGAGCATTTTGAAAATGTATTTTCATGCCTCTGTGCAAGGCTTAGTCTTTCTATCTGTATAGCCAGTGGTGTAAAGTAACTAAGTTCATAAACTCAAGTACTATACTTGGATACAATTTTGAGATACTTGTACTTTATTTAAGTATTTCAATGTGTTGCTACTTTGTTCTTCTACTCCACTACAGTTCAGAGGTACATGGTGTACTTCTACTCCACTACATGTATTTAATCCCTTTAGTTACTTTACAGATGTGGATGAATTTTGTGAATATAATCAAATGTTAAAATCAGACTTTAGTTCCACCTGGAGTAAATTCACAAGCTACCCTGCAAAGTCATTCAAACTAGCTGCACCTTTACCAACTTTGAGAACACTTTCATGATCAATCATTATAAAACATATCATATATATTATTCTGAAATGGACCAATCTGCACAACGACTACTTTTACTGTCGCTACTTTAACTATATTTTGATGAGAATACTTTCTACTTTTACTGACATTTTGAAGCAGGACTTCCACTTCTACTTTTACTCAAGTACAAGACCTGAGTACTTCTACTTTTACTCAAGTACAAGATCTGAGTACTTCTACTTTTACTCTAGTACAAGATCTGAGTGCTTCTACTTTTACTCAAGTACAAGATTATACTTATACCACCTCCGTTTATAGCCTATGAAAAAAACTATTTGAAAACGAAGGCTAAAGCTAACGTTAGCAGATAGTGACAATGTATGCTAGTTAGCTAGCTCAACGATAATATTGCAACAGGAACACTTTCAGTGCACATCACGCTCTGCCGCTCCAACAGGGAGCTCTGCTCGGAACACCTGAACGGCCCGTTCTAACAGCTGTTCACCAGCGGTCCAGTCTGTGCCACAGTGACTCCGGACCGCACAGTTAATATTAACGAACGCACCCGTAGGTAATTAGACCCTCCAGAAAAACGCGATTATGCGATCGCATAATTTACCGCATAATCAGCAAAATGGCGCAGATTTTTAAAAGGGCGCATATTTATTAAAAGGTCGCATAATCCCCGCATTTTTCCACACAAAATTGAGGGAAAAAAGTTAACGTGAAGTAGTGATGTCATCAGCTCGCGCAGGTAAACAACACCGTAGAGTGAATGTGTGGAACTCACACGAGAGAGAAAACAACAAGATCAGCGCCATATAGATTATTATATACTATTATACTATTATTATTATATTATTATATTATACTATATACGGCTCTGACCAAGATGAACAAATCGAATCCATCTCATTTGCCTACGAACATTTCTGCTAAAGACCGGGCAAAGCAGTACCCCGATGTCTTGCACGAAAGTGGGGGGAAACTATTCTGCACCCCGTGCAACTGTGTGTTGGAGCATAAGAGAAAACTTTGATTAATTCAAACATTCGAAAATGCTTTCTGCTGCTGCGGACAAGAAAGCCAAACAACTCGCGTTCACCGAGGCATCAACCTCCAAAACCCTTTCGAGGGCTACAAGAAACGAGGTGAGCAGCCTACAAGATTGAAGCTGGTCAGATAACGAACGAGTAAATGAAAACAGAATGAGGCGGAGAAGAGTGTGTGTGTGTGTTGTGTGTGTGTGTGTGTGTGTGTGTGTGTGTGTGTGTGTGTGTGTGTGTGTGGTGTGTGTGTGTGTGTGTGTGGTGTGTGTGTGTGTGTGTGTGTGTGTGTGTGTGTGTGTGTGTGTGTGTGTGGTGTGTGTGTGTGTGTGTGTGTGGTGAGTGAGAGAGAGTGATTAAAATAGCCCATATATAAATACATAAATAACACTTTGTGATGTAGCTTGCTTCTAGTATGCTTGTTTTTCATAGGAACTCTTTGAAAGGGCTCACTTTCATTCAGTAGTAGCCTAGTAACAGGGTGTGGGAGAAGAATCACCTTTTTTCCGCTTCCCGCATATTTCGCAACTTTTCGCATATTTAGCATATTTCCGCATATTTCGCAACTTCACCGCATAAAATCACATAAAAACCCTGCATGTTTAATCGCATAATCAAGGATTTTAGCCCGCATAATCAAGGATTTTAGCCCACATAATCAAGGATTTTAGCCCGCGTTTTTCTGGAGGGTCTAGGTAATGTAGCTGCTGAAGCTAGACCCTCATCCCGGAGCAGCAGAGCCTTATTATACATCCATGAGCAGAGCCGACAGGCAGGAAGACTCGAGCACACAGCTCGCGCTTCATTATAATATATAAAAAAAGAACACCATGCGTGTCATGATGGCACATAACAGCTCGCGGCCGCAGATTACTCCGGGTCCCAGACCCCCCCATACCCCAAAAATATTTTTATTGCAGATCTACATGAATCACACAAACTACCTATTTTGGATTCAAAACGGCGAATTTCGCCGAAAGGTGACTAGTTTGCATCCCTGATAATATCATTCTGTGAAAATATGAATTCTGCATAAAGAGTACTTTTACTTTTGATATTTGGAGTACATTTAGCTAACAATTGTGCTAATGAGTACTTGTACTAAAGTAGAGGATCTGATTACTTCTTCCAACGTTGAATATAGTATACCTTGAAATATATTTAATGGTTCATAGTTGAATGACTTAAAAAATTGCTTTATTTAAGCTATGGAATCATTTAACCAGCTTTCCTTTGTTCATAAATGACAAAAATAAGCTCCTTATTTTAGACATTCTGCTTTAACCAGCTTCACAATGAATTCACAAGAGGAATGATCACTCACCCCAGACAAGATAAGATGAAAGAGAGGACAGGCTCTGGTTTAACCAAACTATATATCGAATTTTAAAAAATGAGCGACCAACCACAGCTCTCCTTTAAAATATTTTTGTAATTTCCCTCCAATCGAAATATATAATATTAACATTTGAATGTCAACTGCTTGCTATGCAGACATGTTATGAAAATATCACACATGAAAGGGCCAGGTGCAGAGGTCCCTGAAACAAAGAATGGATTATGGCGGTTGTAGTCTTTACCACCATTGCCATATTTGTAGTCAATCAATCATAGTTACTTCAGTGTTCAATATAGTGATGGGAATTCCGGCTCTTCTTGGTGAGCCGGATCATTTGGCTCGGCTCACCAAGAAGAGCCGGCTCTTTCGGCTCCCAAACGGCTCTTCAGTTTACCACATATTATACCTTTTATAATTCAATCAAATGTAGCCCTGTTTTGACTAATGATTTATATGTGTACACATATCACTTAAATTATTCAATACATCCTTTGTACTGAAGTATTCAAAAGTAAAAATTACATGTTTAATATCAATTATTTGCTGTGGCCAATTGTTTTCATTACATTTACAGACCCTTGTATCTCTCTGATACCACCCAATGAATGCACAGACTTGCTTGTAGAACCACGCTACACAAAGCAGATAGCAACACCTATAAAAACTTAAGCATAGACATTTACTGTATCGACATTTTAAAATTATATTTAAAGAAAAGGCCCTGACAGGGCTCTATTTCAGTATTAACTATAGAAAAAAAGACAGCAGCAACAGCTGACATCAAATCTTTGCTCTTTGAGCCGGCTCGTTCGCGACCGACACATCACTAGTTCAATAGTTTTTTGATTAAAAATATAACTGAGCTATAGTGTGTCTGTGTGTGTCTTAACTGTCATCCATGTTGTCATCATCTAAACAATGATAGCAAATACTAACTATATGAATAAATATAGTATACCTTGAAATATATTTAATTGTTCATAGTTGATGAAAATATATATATATTTACATTTGAATGTCAACTGCTTGCTGGGTTAGCAATGTTATGCATTTATGAATATCACATTTAAAAAATGAGCAACCAATCAGAGCTCTCCTTCTGTTACATTTTTTGTTTGCCTTCCAATAGAAATAGTTAATATTTACAGTAAAAAAACGATGTGGTTGCTATGCTAATGTTGTGTGTGTGTGTGCGTGTGTGTATGTGTGTCTCTTTGTCATCCATCTTAAGTTATCACCTCTCCTTTTCATGTCAGCCATCTTAAGTACAAAAAAGGCAGCAATCACTGTAGCGACATATCAAATTTCCCAGAACTGAGCGACCAATCAGAGCTCTCCTCCCTTTTTCCCCTCCAATCAAAATAGTTAATATAGCATCTGGTTGCTATGCCAAATTATGTGATGAACAGGGGTGCAGAGACCCCTGACATAAATAATGGGATTATGGATAATTAAATTACCATAATATAATAGGCCTACTGTGTAAATATGAATTTTGTATAAAGAGTATTTTAACTTTTGATACTTGAAGTATATTTAGCGCAAAATGCGTACATGAAGCGCTAAGTCATGAACGCAAGAAATCTACCCTCGTGGGGGCGCGCTCATGTGATTGGCTTAGAAATGAGGAGACATCTGATTGGCTATAGATAGAAAAAATTACAAGTACGAATCGGGTGACCGTCAGGGGAGTCTCAAAAAACCCACACACGAATGCACAGCGATCCATGCACAGAAAGCGGGTTGTGTTTGCCGGTGCAGTGGTTTTAAAAGGAAAACAAATATGTGAGGATCAAAAATACATATGTAAAACTTTTTTCTGTATTTGGATTTTATTTACATGTATATGAAACGGAACACATTTGCGTGTGCATTGACAAACACAAGTGTGGATACGGAAATACAAGTGTGAATCCTTTTGCGGATCATGAAATACAAGTGTGAATCCTTCTGTGTGCATGTGTGTATTATGAGACTGTTCTGAGCCCATAGAGTGGCGAAGTCCCTCCCCTTCCGGTTGAGCCCCATGGGACCTTATTTCGGAAAAGTTATGCATTGAAGTCAATGGAGAGAGAAAGATTATCTTTCGATCCCGTTTGAATTGTGCCACGAATTACACATATGATGTTTGTCAATTTAAAAGATAATTTTGCAAGTCAAAAAAAATAAAATGTGTCGTAAAACTGTGAAGTAACACATTTGTTTGTGTGAAACGCTCAATGAACTACATCTCTGGTCTCACAGAACAACACACGTCACCAAGATGGCCGTCACTACTGTCAACAAACCGATTGGCTACCCTCACACTATCACCACAATGAAACACGTCCTGAAGAATGTCATGCAAAGCTGCCTGCCTGCCTTCGATTCTCTCTGAACTGCCTGGTCGTTTTAATGTTTAATGTCAACCATTTGTGCAGATAGCATGAAGTAGAGAAGATCGCTAGCGTTAGCGTTAGCATTTCTCCCCCGGGCTTAAATGGTGTATTATAGAATGATCACACCGGTGACAGTACTATTCAAAGGGTTCACGAAATATGACTACTACTCTTACTGTTTAACATTTTGGGTTACTTAATGTTACTTCATGTTAAGGCTAATAAAAATGACAAGGCTGTAATGCTAACTAACGTGCTAGCTACTAGCTAGGTAGCTAACTTGATCTACACACTCCTCTTTCATCAGACGGGAAGCGAAAGAACAAGCAAGACTCATTGCTGGTATAATAACAACCTGGTACTAAGCACACAGGCATCTTGTGAAAGTTATCTTATCTGAGCCAGCGCCATATAGATAGATTCTATCTATCTATATGGCGCTGATCGTATATATACGGTATTATACGTGTATCGTAGTGTCTCAATTGTGACATCACTTACGCGACTCTGGGATTTGTAGTCTTTCTAGTTTCGTATTTTTCAAAGTCTTATATTTCAACAGTTTTAAGACAAACTGTGACTTTTTTTACATGGAAATGATTTTTTAAGATTGACAAACATCATATGTGTAATTCATGGCACAATTCAAACGGGATCGAAAGATAAGTTTTCTCTCCCCATTGACTTCAATGCATAATTTTTCCGAAATAAGGTCCCATACCCCGGAAGTAAGTGGGAGGGACTTCGCCACTCTATAGTAGTCCCATAGCTGAGGATTCTGGGTAGTGTAGTGTCTTCTGCCATCCAAAAACTCCGAAAAAATATTTGTTTCTCCGAATCGAAAGGGGAAAATACAAAAGCATTGTACACAACTTAAACCAATCAATGTTGTGTAATTAACAAGGTTAATCTGGTGTTTTTGAGTTGATGCAGATATCACTGTAAATAAAATCAATCGACAGTAAGGAGAATACTTACTTCCGGGTGTAAAATCCTCCGTTATCCAATGGGAATGGACGCTCACATTGCTCTCTGGGTCCGTAATACAATAAAGGGGACATGATCAAATAGGAATATAATTATCTTTTAAATAACGTTAACTAAAGGTAACAATCTATTTGACACAGCTGAAGCTCTGGCCTTCCTTAAAAACTAACTAATTTAATAAAAATCACAGTTGTATTACACACAATGCACTGTTTTTTGAGAACAAAAATTGGTAAATAATGCACCATAATACATTCTGACGAAAAATAAAAATTATTATGAATACAAATAAAATTAAAGCTGCAAGCAGCGTTGAGCGGGTCTTCGACGCTCCGCAGGCTGTTGTCCGCACGTCGAGGTGTGTGTGTAGGTGTCTCGAGGACTCGGCCGTTGGCAAACGTGGGAAGTTTCAGGCCGATCGGACAACGTACATGGGAGTTACAGCAGTATCATAAACATTGTGTTTTATGGCGAGTGATCTATCGCCATGGCAACGGAATTTGATGACACCCCATACGCTTAGATGTGTTGAGGGCTGCATCGTTATCAAACCTGTGAAGTTGTGTGCCGTTTGGAACATGTTAACTGGAGTTATGAGAAAACCGTGTTTCACAGGGACCATTTTGTTACCATAGCAATGACATTTGACGAAAACTGACACATATATGTGTCGAGGGCTTAACGGTTAACACACATGGGAAATTTGAACACTTTTTTACCATTTACACAGGAGTTAAAGCAATATGTTGCTTAACGGCGAGGGATGCGTTGCCATGGCAACAGCTTTTGAGGAAAACTCACTATTGTCATATTGAGGTGTTGAGGGCCGGACCATTGACTGTCATCTGAAGTCTGGTGCAGTTTGGAACATTTTCCATCGAGTTATGACAACACTGTGTTTCATGACGACCATTTTGTAACCATAGCAACGACATTTGAGGAAATCTCAAAACTGACACAAATATGTGAAGTTTGGGGCCGTTTGGAGCATGTGAAATTGAGTTATGTGGAGTTAAATGAATACACTGTTCAAATTGAAAGCTGCTTTATTCTGAAAACCGGATGTTCACACACTCGACTTCCAGTTTTCGCGGTCAACTTTAGGTTAGCATTAGCATGTAGCCAGGGGTTAAATTGGGTGGTGGCTCCGGAGCAGGTTATGTTCCAGATAAGAGATCAACTCAGTGAAAGCACCGCCTGCTGACCAATCAGAGCTCAGTGTGCAGAGTGTAAAGCTATCAAGTCATATTACAGGATAAAATAAATACAGTTTAAACTGCTGTAGGCTATGCAGGAAAAGAGGTCCGGCAAAAGATCACCGACTGTGTGAACATGAAACAAAATAGAATATCACTGCCCATCTTCAGAGCAATCTGAATATTATTACATTTGCAGCAAGCAAGCTTACTTAAATATCTGCCACAAGGTAAGTAACCGGAGCAAAGCAACTCAGAGCATTGTGTAGAGTCTGCGACACTGTGCAGACGTGTCGCACTTATCAATCACATTACATCATCTCACATATATCATATATTTCCTATCTGTATCAGATAATTAAAGTCAGATCCATTCAAACCTGTTAATATTTTCACCTTGCAGCTATGCTGCTTTTACTCTGGATTATGTGTTAAAATCATGGATGTTTAAAGTTTAACTTCTTCATATTTGTCTAACATACATGATTTTACTTCATTCATGAAGTATAATGCTGCGCGCTGTCAGTAGTACGCTTCTCCAAGTTTGTGATTGGTTAAATGTTGCTAACCCCGCCCCTTTCACGTAAAAGCGTTCAGAGAAACCCTGGGTTGATTTACCGATCAGGCTAACGTTGTATCTGCTCCGTCCACACTCACAAGAACATGATACAGACACAGATACAACAGCGACAATATTCGCCATGACACAGACAGTCTGTGTTTTGTTCATGTTTAACTTTTGTCCAGTTTCTGAACAGATATGAGGAGCTGTAAGCTCTGTGTGCTAACAGCTAACGGCTGATGGTTTTCTGATTCAACGTTAGTGACGGCAGGCTGAGATCCTCATCGCTGATTGGCTACCGCGAGAACGCATCTCACACGCACACACACACACACACAACATTAGCATAGCAACCACATCGTTTTTTTACTGTAAATATTAACTATTTCTATTGGAAGGCAAACAAAAAATGTAACAGAAGGAGAGCTCTGATTGGTTGCTCATTTTTTTAAATGTGATATTCATAAATGCATAACATTGCTAACCCAGCAAGCAGTTGACATTCAAATGTAAATATTATATATTTCAATTTTTTAAGTCATTCAACTATGAACAATTAAATATATTTCAAGGTATACTATATTTATTCATATAGTTAGTATTTGCTATCATTGTTTAGATGATGACAACATGGATGACAGTTAAGACACACACAGACACACTATAGCTCAGTTATATTTTTAATCAAAAAACTATTGAACTAGTGATGTGTCGGTCGCGAACGAGCCGGCTCAAAGAGCAAAGATTTGATGTCAGCTGTTGCTGTCTTTTTTTCTATAGTTAATACTGAAATAGAGCCCTGTCAGGGCCTTTTCTTTAAATATAATTTTAAAATGTCGATACAGTAAATGTCTATGCTTAAGTTTTTATAGGTGTTGCTATCTGCTTTGTGTAGCGTGGTTCTACAAGCAAGTCTGTGCATTCATTGGGTGGTATCAGAGAGATACAAGGGTCTGTAAATGTAATGAAAACAATTGGCCACAGCAAATAATTGATATTAAACATGTAATTTTTACTTTTGAATACTTCAGTACAAAGGATGTATTGAATAATTTAAGTGATATGTGTACACATATAAATCATTAGTCAAAACAGGGCTACATTTGATTGAATTATAAAAGGTATAATATGTGGTAAACTGAAGAGCCGTTTGGGAGCCGAAAGAGCCGGCTCTTCTTGGTGAGCCGAGCCAAATGATCCGGCTCACCAAGAAGAGCCGGAATTCCCATCACTATATTGAACACTGAAGTAACTATGATTGAATTGACTACAAATATGGCAATGGTGGTAAAGACTACAACCGCCATAATCCATTCTTTGTTTCAGGGACCTCTGCACCTGGCCCTTTCATGTGTGATATTTTCATAACATGTCTGCATAGCAAGCAGTTGACATTCAAATGTTAATATTATATATTTCGATTGGAGGGAAATTACAAAAATATTTTAAAGGAGAGCTGTGGTTGGTCGCTCATTTTTTAAAATTCGATATATAGTTTGGTTAAACCAGAGCCTGTCCTCTCTTTCATCTTATCTTGTCTGGGGTGAGTGATCATTCCTCTTGTGAATTCATTGTGAAGCTGATTAAAGCAGATAGTCTAAAATAAGGAGCTTATTTTTGTCATTTATGAACAAAGGAAAGCTGGTTAAATGATTCCATAGCTTAAATAAAGCAATTTTTTAAGTCATTCAACTATGAACCATTAAATATATTTCAAGGTATACTATATTCAACGTTGGAAGAAGTAATCAGATCCTCTACTTTAGTACAAGTACTCATTAGCACAATTGTTAGCTAAATGTACTCCAAATATCAAAAGTAAAAGTACTCTTTATGCAGAATTCATATTTTCACAGAATGATATTATCAGGGATGCAAACTAGTCACCTTTCGGCGAAATTCGCCGTTTTGAATCCAAAATAGGTAGTTTGTGTGATTCATGTAGATCTGCAATAAAAATATTTTTGGGGTATGGGGGGGGTCTGGGACCCGGAGTAATCTGCGGCCGCGAGCTGTTATGTGCCATCATGACACGCATGGTGTTCTTTTTTTATATATTATAATGAAGCGCGAGCTGTGTGCTCGAGTCTTCCTGCCTGTCGGCTCTGCTCATGGATGTATAATAAGGCTCTGCTGCTCCGGGATGAGGGTCTAGCTTCAGCAGCTACATTACCTAGACCCTCCAGAAAAACGCGGGCTAAAATCCTTGATTATGTGGGCTAAAATCCTTGATTATGCGGGCTAAAATCCTTGATTATGCGATTAAACATGCGGGTTTTTATGTGATTTTATGCGGTGAAGTTGCGAAATATGCGGAAATATGCTAAATATGCGAAAAGTTGCGAAATATGCGGGAAGCGGAAAAAAGGTGATTCTTCTCCACACCCTGTTACTAGGCTACTACTGAATGAAAGTGAGCCCTTTCAAAGAGTTCCTATGAAAACAAGCATACTAGAAGCAAGCTACATCACAAAGTGTTATTTATGTATTTATATATGGGCTATTTTAATCACTCTCTCTCTCTCTCACACCACACACACACACACACACACACACACACACACACCCACACACACACACACACACACACACACACACACACACACACACACACACACACACACACACACACACACACACACACACACACACACACACACACACACACACACACACACACACTCTTCTCCGCCTCATTCTGTTTTCATTTACTCGTTCGTTATCTGACCAGCTTCAATCTTGTAGGCTGCTCACCTCGTTTCTTGTAGCCCTCGAAAGGGTTTTGGAGGTTGATGCCTCGGTGAACGCGAGTTGTTTGGCTTTCTTGTCCGCAGCAGCAGAAAGCATTTTCGAATGTTTTCATTAACCAAAGTTTTCTCTTATGCTCCAACACACAGTTGCACGGGGTGCAGAATAGTTTCCCCCCACTTTCGTGCAAGACATCGGGGTACTGCTTTGCCCGGTCTTTAGCAGAAATGTTCGTAGGCAAATGAGATGGATTCGATTTTTCATCTTGGTCAGAGCCGTATATTTGGTATAATAGTATATAATAATAATAATAATAGTATAATAGTATATAATAATCTATATGGCGCTGATCTTGTTGTTTTCTCTCTCGTGTGAGTTCCACACATTCACTCTACGGTGTTGTTTACCTGCGCGAGCTGATGACATCACTACTTCACGTTAACTTTTTTCCCCTCAATTTTGTGTGGAAAAATGCGGGGATTATGCGACCTTTTAATAAATATGCGCCCTTTTAAAAATCTGCGCCATTTTGCTGATTATGCGGTAAATTATGCGATCGCATAATCGCGTTTTTCTGGAGGGTCTAATTACCTACGGGTGCGTTCGTTAATATTAACTGTGCGGTCCGGAGTCACTGTGGCACAGACTGGACCGCTGGTGAACAGCTGTTAGAACGGGCCGTTCAGGTGTTCCGAGCAGAGCTCCCTGTTGGAGCGGCAGAGCGTGATGTGCACTGAAAAGTGTTCCTGTTGCAATATTATCGTTGAGCTAGCTAACTAGCATACATTGTCACTATCTGCTAACGTTAGCTTTAGCCTTCGTTTTCAAATAGTTTTTTTCATAGGCTATAAACGGAGGTGGTATAAGTATATATCTTGTACTTGAGTAAAAGTAGAAGCACTCAGATCTTGTACTAGAGTAAAAGTAGAAGTACTCAGATCTTGTACTTGAGTAAAAGTAGAAGTACTCAGGTCTTGTACTTGAGTAAAAGTAGAAGTGGAAGTCCTGCATTCAAAATGTTCCTCAAGTAAAAGTAGAAAAGTATTCTCATCAAAATATAGTTAAAGTAGCGACAGTAAAAGTAGTCGTTGTGCAGATTGGTCCATTTCAGAATAATATATATGATATGTTTTATAATGATTGATCATGAAAGTGTTCTCAAAGCTGGTAAAGGTGCAGCTAGTTTGAATGACTTTGCAGGGTAGCTTGTGAATTTACTCCAGGTGGAACTAAAGTCTGATTTAACATTTGATTATATTTCACAAAATTCATCCACATCTGTAAAGTAACTAAAGGGATTAAATACATGTAGTGGAGTAGAAGTACACCATGTACCTCTGAACTGTAGTGGAGTAGAAGAACAAAGTAGCAACACATTGAAATACTTAAATAAAGTACAAGTATCTCAAAATTGTATCCAAGTATAGTACTTGAGTTTATGAACTTAGTTACTTTACACCACTGGCTATACAGATAGAAAGACTAAGCCTTGCACAGAGGCATGAAAATACATTTTCAAAATGCTCAACAGTGCTGCCAAAATTATAAACTGACTGCTACACAATTCAAATAAATGCTTTTATACATTTCTATTAGATGTGACTCTTTGGCGTTTCTGTTATTATTAACTGCTTTAGTTGTTCTGACTGCTAAAATCCTCTGTTATTCCTCATTTTAAAGCCGATATTCGGGGGGTCGGATCCTTGTCACCTTTTTCATACCTGATGAGTTTGCATCCCTGTATTATGGTAATTGTATTATCCTGTTTTTATAAATGCAAGAGCATTTAAGCATTTACAACGTGGACCAAATGTTTAATCACCATGTGTGCAAGCATTGTGTTTGCAAGGTTTAATTTTAATTTTAATTTCACAGAGTGACGACTATTGAGCAGTTCATTACTGGTGAGTCAAAGACAGTGTTTGTAGTAACTTATACCATGACAATATGTGGAACTTTCCAGTCTTTTCTTTGCAGGGTTTAATGCTGTGTTTTCCCCACAGATTGACAGCTTTGAGCAGATCTCTACCAGTGAGTTGTGGTCCAAGACACTGTCAGTAGCATAAAGTATAATGAAAACAGATAGGCCCTTTATTAGTGTAAATCTAAGTGATTAGCAGCTTCTAATACAATTGATAATTTTTTGTTTATAACTGTATTGTATGCTAAGCTATGCGATTGTATTGTACATTGTGTTAAGTAATTATATTTCCATGTCTGTGATGCTGATTAGTTTCTTCTCTGTTCTAGTTAAACAACCTACCGGCTTGACCAGCTACCCATCTCCCTTCACCACCTACTCATCTACCTTCTTCACCTACCCATCTACCTTCACCACCTACTAATCTACCTTCTTCACCACCTACTCATCTACCTTTACCACCTACTCATCTACCTTCTTCACCACCTACTCATCTATCTTCACCACCTACTCATCTACCTTCTTCACCACCTACCCATCTCCCTTCACCACCTACTCATCTACCTTCTTCACCACCTACCCATCTACCTTCACCACTAATCTACCTTCTTCACCACCTACTCATCTACCTTTACCACCTACTCATCTACCTTCTTCACCACCTACTCATCTATCTTCACCACCTACTCATCTACCTTCTTCACCACCTACTCATTTACTTCTTCACCACCTACTATCATCTTCACCGGCTACTCATCTACCTTCAACACCCAGCTTTATCTCGTGAGCAGTTACAGTAAGTACATTTTTGTTGAACAGGATGCATCAACTATTAATGGACTTGTACGCTTTTGTTGCAGTTGAAATAAGTAATTGCGTAATTATTTGTACTATTTAAGGGGTCTGCTAATGTCTTTATTAATTCTAACAATGCCTACATACTTTCAGATGCCACGTGGTAAATCGTCCCGCCGTTCCCAGGCTGCAAAGCTACGCGTGGCTGGGACACGTGTGGGACATCAGCAGCCTGGCAATGCCAGTTTCGCACGTAAGTAGTCGAGGATTTTGTCATTCAATTTTGTATATGTTTAGGGTGTCCATTTTGGTTGTATCATTGTAAAATGTGTTTGCATGTACATTTTTTACAGGCAGGCTCGTGCACAGATACACCCCTCTGTGGGCAAGCGAGCTAGTTATGATGAGGAGAATTGACTGAAATACACTTGATTTCTTTGCATTCATTTTTAGATAACTATCATGAAGCAGTGTTTGAAACATGGATTTGTTTGAAATATATACATTTTAAAATTCAATCACCGGTAGGACCCTTTATGCATTTGAGCCCTTTCCCTTCTAAAATCCTCTGCACGTGCCCGTTTACAGGTGTTATTGTAGGAAGGTGTGTTATTATTGCTTACATAATTTAAGAATTGTAAAGGTTCATTAAGTTTAATGTCGGTGTCATTTTCTCTGTTTTTAAATAGCCGCTGGCGGTACGGGTAACCGCCATAGAGTGCAGAAATGGCCAATTTCGTCCCTGACCGGACGACAACACAAGATGGTCATACCAGCGGAGTCTCCAGACAAGGAAGTATGAATTGTTTTCAGATTTTGTTAACAAAGTCTGGGTAATCATTAGTGATTTTCATTTGAAATAATGTCTTCTGTTGTTACAGTTTGTCCTCCTTGTTGGAGCTTCACATCTCCGTTCCATCGTCGATGGAATTGTGAAGATGCCAGAGGGAAGGTTTTCCTTTGGTGCCATGTCCACACCGGGGGCATGCGCAACCAGCTGCGAACCGAGGCAGCCAATGCTGTGCTGCCTAGGACACCAGATGCAGTCTGTGTGATGGCTCCGAGCAACAACCTAACATCCAGTAGGACCATCACCGAAGCAGGAGAGGACTTTGCGAAGCTCCTCCACTGCCGCAGTCGCTGGCCCAACGTAAGCTTATTTTTATTGTATTTATTATAGTTCTTATAATATTACATTTTGTATTCTTATTGATGTGGTTGTATGTTTATGAATTTCTGAAAAATTGACATTTTTATCAACAAATTGTGAAAAATAGCGTACCTTTGTAACTTTGATTAGGTTTTTGCCATGGACTTCCCCCCGCGCCTTACCGTTGACCCTGACTACCAAGACATGATGCGTCAGGATTTCGTCGTGTTGCGGCACGTATGGGTATGTTTAACAAATATTTAGGTTCAAGTACCGTAAATCATTTTGATCATTTTCCTTTTTCATTATTCTTTGTTTTAAAAGAGCAAAATATAATATCTGTGTGGATATGTTAGTAATTGATCTTGTTGGTTTTTTTAGGCGTGAAGTACACACCGCTTGCAGAGTACTTCCCTTTCAAAGAACTTGACCTGTGGAGCAGAGATGGCGTGAGTGACATGGCAAATGGAAACGTTTTCTCTGTATACTTTGTAGCTGAAATTCCAAGTTCCGTTGTTGAAAAAACATATTGAAGGTTATGTGCTATTTGTAAATGTATTTGTATTTGCTGGTTTTTGCAGGTGCACTTGAGTGACAGTGTGGGAATGCCAATCCTGGTCGGTTCTATCTGGAACGCAACATACATGCAACTTGTTCCAGCCGAGCCGAAGCCATCTCCTGTTGTCCACAGAAGATCACCGCCTGCGAGGAGAGTCACTCCAAGGGTGATTGTCAAAGGAGAGGTTGCCAAATCACCGCAACTGGATCCTTCCAAGTGGACAGTTTTCGGCCAGGGCAGGAAGGTAATTGTGTGCAGACATCTTTCAATAAGAGTGATATTCCCTGAGCAGTTTGCCTTGATAATGGTGGAAGAGTACCCATTTGATTAACACAAGCTATGCTATTTATCTTTACAGAGGAGCCAACACGATGAACCTGAGCAGTCCATTGATGCACTTAAAGAAGCAGGGACTGTTCAGCAGGAGGTAGGTCAACTTTGTAGTATGCTTTGAAATCATTGGGGTATGTTTATTGCAGTTTATATGTGCATTTCTTTTTTTCTAAAACAGTGTTTCTTTTTTATTTCACAGGAATTGGAGGAGAGTTATCTTCCACTGACACCTGTGTGGTTTAGCAGTGCAATGTTGGTTGAGATGGACAAGATTAGTCCATCCCATCTTCCTGGCCCTGATGAGTGCACACCACCGGTTCCAAACACAAAAGGTAATTTGTTTGTTTTGTATGTTGGTTGATGCCCTATTATAAAATGTATCCTTCCTGACAAACTTTAAATGTATTACAGTGAGGACAACTTATACTGTCCATAAGGAGTTATTAGTGGAGGATTAATCATTTTGTTTTCCTTACGTTAGAAAGCAAAGTTGGAGCTGAAGCGGAGGGCTCCTGCCTCCAAGAACCCTGGCAAAGCGACAGGTTGTTCTTGTTTTCTTCTTTTTTAAAGGCAATATAGGACTTGTTTAAAACTAAGAAGTTACACGAATATGGTGGTGTTATTTATTCTCAAGTTTACTAAATTGTTTTTTTTTTAGGGGGAGGCAGCTCCCATGGTTGTGGAGGTGATTTTACGGCCACCTACCAGTAGAGGGACAGTTGCTGTGGAGCAGCAGGTCTGTGCTCTTTGTGTGAACGATGTGCTTTCAGAGTGACATTTGAATGAATCATGCTAATTTATTGACATAGTTACTTTTGCTCATTGTTAAAATAAAATAGTTTCAGTTGTTAGCCTGCATGCAGTCAACGTTGTTTCAAGTGTACACAATCAATGACAAGAAACCTCTCTTTTGAGTTCCATTCAATATGTGTGTGGGTAAGTAGAAAAACAAAAGTTAATATATAACAATAATCATTTTGTATTAGTAATTGTATATCTTTCTATTATTTAGTTAAACGTTTGTGAAACAATTTAAGACACATAGTGTTTTTAGCAGTTTTTTTATATATAATTTTCTTCTAGGAGGAGCCATTGCCGGGGGTGGAGCCATTGCCAGGGGTGGAGCCATTCCAGGGTGGAGCCATTGCCAGGGTGGAGCCATTGCCAGGGGTGGAGCCATTGCCCCGCGTAGAGCCATCACTGAGCGTGGAGCCATCATCCAGCAAGGAGCCATCACCCAGCGTGATAGTGGATGTTGATGATGACAACAGATGGAGAACAGCACCTCCTCATGGACTGCTACAGAGCCGAGGAGGTGTGGTCGCTCCTGCGGGGGATCGGTTTAGTATTCAATGTAAGATATGCCTCAATTATGTTTTGTATTCTAGATGAGGGGATGGGCATAAAGCAGAGGGAACTTTTTCAGATGATAATTTGTATCGCATGTATGAAAATGTGGAAAACAAGGTGTAAAATGACACTGAACCAGACAGTAATCGGCAGTAACACCATAGTGAAACAGATACTTACTGAACTAAGGAGAAAAAAGATCCTGGACAAATCCCAGACTCTGCCATGGGGCATCTTGAGTCTGTGACCTAACTGAGCCTCATAAGTAAAACGTGCTTTCCTTATGTTATTTATATATGTATACTTAGTGTGATGTGTGTATTATTGATGTAACTTGTATATAATGTACTGCCCTAATAATTTAAAATAAAGTTTAAAAAAAAAAAAAAGAGAACAGGTAAGGGCTATGCTTGCATGTGTTCAGAAAAAGTGCAGTTGGCTGTTGTCGCAGGGACTGATGTGAGGTATGCATCCGTTCTGACAATACAATATCTGTCGCATGTTCTATAGCGGCTGCGATCAAACATTTGATTGCGCCTGTGTGTTCGTGGAGCAGTACAGATATCGATGCCATACGTGTTGCAGGGTCAAAGCTTAACTCGTTTGTATTAGGGGAAGCCCATAAAATGAATGTAAAGCCAAATAACTTGTGCAGGTTGGTTGAGTAGACCAGTGTGTTTGGACGTAAGTGGAACGTCAATATGGGTCTGCCAGTGTACGGCGAATTGAATTAGTCTGAAGGGGAACAGGTATTGTCGGAGAAGCTGCTTGAACATTTATCCAGGGATGGCATGTGTCTGTTTAACCTAAATTCCGCAGCCAGTGCCATTATTAAACACAATGACTGTATTGTGGTCGTTGATTGTGGCACACGTGGTGCGTCTGGGTTAGCATCCAGTTTTGGCACATCTGTAGCCGTGTTCAACACATGCCCTAATGACCTGATGTTTTACATCAGGAATCTCAATAATTCATTGAATGCATAGAAGTTTAGCATTACAAGCCTTTCTGTGAAAGCAGCTGAAGTTAATTCGGAGATGGCTAGAGTCATTGATGGGGATATGGGGTGTGTCAGGGGAACATTCAGTCAGGGTGATCAACGCTTTAAATATGCAGGACTTCAGTGCATGGCTGTAAGTTTGGTAGGCATAGCAAAACACACAATTGACAGCGTGTTTACATGGCAGACCGACAACCTGGATAAAGTTGTTGTACTTGGTGACAATCTGTACTAGGGATGTCCCGATCCGATCACGTGATCGGGGATCGGAGCCGATCACGTGATTTTCACGTGATCGGGGATCGGGAGAAAAAAATCGGGGATCGGAATTTTTTTTTTTTTTTTTTTTTTTTTTTTATAAAATATTTTTATACATTTTATTTAATGTTACAAAACAAAAATGACCATGTTCACGTCTTAAAGTCATCCTGAGGCCTTAGTTTTGGGTTAAAATTACAACATCATGTATGTGTTGCTTCTTTTGGGCTTGTTTTCATAGACCTGGTTGCTTATTTCTCTCAAATCTGGCAACAGAGTGGGCGCAGTGTCTAATAGTAGCAGTAAGCTAACGAGAGGCTACGTTCAGCTGGTGACTCGGGAGTCGGGACAGAGAAAATGTCAGGAGTTTGGAAGTATTATAAAATTGAAAGCGAAGGCAGTGTAACAGCCAGATGCAATGTTTGCAAGGCGGAGGTTCCGCGTGGTGGAAAGAACAGAGCTACGTTCAACACGACCAATCTAATACAAACACCACCAACAACAACACGACGAGTACACAGCGGCCACTCAGGTAACGGCACTGAAACAACAGACACTTTCAGAGACTTTTAAAAGGAAAGAGAAACTACCCCAGAACAGCCAAGATAGCTGAATTCATCGCGTTGGATGACCAGCCGTTATCTGTTACCTTTTTTTTCCTCTTAATGCATTGCATAAAGATCGGATCGGGAAAAATCGGTATCGGCAGATTGTCAAAATCAAATGATCGGAATCGGATCGGGAGCAAAAAAAGGTGATCGGGACATCCCTAATCTGTACACCTCCCTGCGTGACCAACAAGGTATCAGTGGAGGATACAGACTACTTTCGGTTCCAGATCTGCCCAAGGAGACCATTATCGACGGACAAAGATTTCTGTTTCAATACAGTGACTTTGTGTCTGGAGATGTGGATGTGGTTGAGGGTGATCTCATTGATGAGGGTGTGCACACCACTTTAAAATACGGACTGGAAAGGATGTATAGTAACTATGACACATGCTTTCTGACAATGAATGGCGGTACATGTGCCATCATTGGTCAAGGTGGACACTACGCAGTGGTCGACTCCCATGCACGCAGTGCGTCTGGGATGAGCGATGGCGAGGGGCGTAGTGTTGTTCTGTATTTCAGAGGCCTTGAACACGTGTTTCAATACATATGGACATTTGCAGCGTTCCTCAAGAAGTCTCAAAAACAGTTTGAGATCGCTGGTGTCCGAGTCACTCACATAGGCCCAATTGAAAGCAGTAATCTGTCTTTGGGTCCAAGAGTGACTCCCAAAACGACAGAGACTGATTTGGGTTGTAGTTCAGCTATTCAGTCCACACTTGGCTGCACCAACATTCAGATGGGTGCAAAGCGTAAGATTCGTAAGGGATCTTCTGCTTGCAAAAAATTAAAAAGAGTGATGTTACCGCAGTTAATTCAGACGTTGCTTTTGTGAAAGAAGTAAGAAGTGGACGACTGCAGTTTAATCCTCTTAGTAATCAACTTGCACAAGCTCTTTGTGACCAGTTACATGTGCAGTCAGAGAAAGTAGATGTTGTGTCTACACAAATTGGTTTGATAGGGGCTCCATGTCTCAATGAAAAAATAGAGGGTGACGGAAACTGTTTCTTTAGAGCAGTGAGTCAAGCTGTGTGTGGTACACAAAGGCATCACACAATAATTAGGCGTGCTGTGGTTCATCAAATGCAGAGCAATGCTGTGCCTTATGAGCGTATTTTGACCTTCTCCATGTCAGAATACCTCAGCACATCCAAAATGCTGAGGTTGGCAGTTGGGCAACAGAATTAGAAATTCAAGCAGCAGCAGATGCGTTTGGAGTTAATATATTCACATATTGTGATCCACGCTGGCTAAAATATAGCTGCGAGAACGGGCAGTTGTCTAATCAGGGGGTTTATTTGGAAAACCGCAAATGGTAACCATTATGAGACTGTTGTGTGTGTAAAACAACCTAATTTGCAGAGTTGTTATGGGTATTGCAAAGTGGACACTTCTTGTCCAAGACTGTACAATGTCAGACGGACAACTAGAGGCAAAAGGAGGGTTACCGAACAAACGCATGGTACATCGTCTGCTGGGGACACAGATTGTGTGGAAAAGAGTGATGTAAGTAAAATCACTCTTGAATTTAATCCTTTGTGCAATGAAGTGGCAAAAACACTTTGCACAAAGTTTAATATAGACTTTCAAAAGCAGGATGTACAGGGACCTACAGTAACTGGGTCCCTAGGTGTGGTCTGTAAGACCGAAAAAATAAAAGAGGACGCTAATAGTTTCTTCGGAGCGGTAGCTCATGTTCTCAGTGGTTCTCAGAAGAGCCATCGAAAGATTAGAATGACTGTTGTAAAGCATATGATGAATCACGCAGAACAAACTAAAGTAGTTGGGGGATCTGCTTCAATTTCAGACTACATTGAGAAGTCTCGGATGAAGTATGTAGGACATTGTGCCACAGATGTAGAAATCCAAGGGACAGCAAATGCTCTTGGAGTGGATATTTTTATCTGCAGTGGGGAAAAATGGCTCAAATACACTTGTAATTGTGCAATGCTTTCAAAAGAAAAACATATACTTGAAACATTGTGATAAAAATCATTTTGAGCCAGTGGTTTGTATCAAACCTTACGATGAACAAAGGTGCTTTGAATTGTGTAAAGTGGGGGGTTTGTCAGAGACACGGTCTATGCGTAGCAGTGTTGATATCTGTACTGGGAAGGGTGGGGTTAAAGACAATGCAGAGAGTGTTGCAAACAGCTGGAGTCGTAGGCACTGTCGTTCAACATATTTAAAAAAGAGATACAGCTCAACAAAGAAACTGTATTATAAAAGTAACACAGTGTACCAGCAAAGGATTAGGGATGCGTCCATGAAAAAGTATAGTGATGCAGATTATCAAGAGATAGTAAGAGTCGGTCGTAGAAAAAGCTATTGTGAGGATGATGATTTCAAACACAGATCAATTGGACAAACTCAGGTTAGATACTATGAAGACCCATTGCATAATCAGATGAGGAAGGATTCAAGTAAAAGAATATATAAAAGTAATCCGTTGAAAGTAAAAGAATATAGTGTAAAAAAATATCATGACGATGATCTGCATAGAGAAAGGGTTATCGCATTAAGCAAACAGAACTATAGACTGTTAGAAATTAAAATCAATGTTAATAGCATAATTAGTCTAAAATATATCGTCAGTTTTAAAAGCTGTTTTATTGTGAAAAAAAACCCGGAAGTTCTCAAAGTCTCAATGCCAAGCCTTTATTCTGAAAATCCTTCATATCCGGTCTGTATGTTACATGTCGCGAACAATGTTTTAAACTAACCTACAGCTGTTTATAAGGTATTAAATAGAAAGTCATGAAAGAGACGAGGAGAAAAGGCTTAAGGAAGTAGGCAGGGAATACAGAATGTCAAAGGCCGCTGTATTACGCGATGTCGAAGACCGAGGAGGGCGTACCCCCTATCTACACAGCAGGAGGGAACGAGAAGAAGATAAAGGAGATCGGGAAGGAGAAGACGAGACCTTGTTTTCGCTGGAGCTCCACGAGAGACATCACCTGCTTTGTCTTTTCCCGACCCTCTGCTTGTTGTATCATCGTGCCATTTAATTAAACTCACCAATTTGAACCTTTTCGGAGACTCCATTAGTCTCTTCATTCTAAGCTCCTCTCCTGGACGCGAGAACATCGAATACTTCTAATAAGACTAAAAGTTTTACATAGAGAGAAAGTTATAGCATTTAACAAACGTAAATATAGGCAAAATAAATTGCATAGAAAGAAGGTAAAATCCATGACTTCAAAAAAGTATCATGGTAATCCAGATTATAAGAAGCGAGTAACAGCTAGCAACAAATGCAAAAAAAAAGAGAGGTATTTGATATTGTAATGCAGCAGTTTTTGGCCAAAGTTAAGAATGGACCCGTTTTTGTATGTTAGCTGCTGCGAGAGGTTGTTATT
>JAAOOA010002851.1:27500-30000 GCA_012861695.1 Trematomus loennbergii | reverse complement strand
CCAGCTTTCGAGCACTCTTTCCTGGGTCAATGTGTCCTCTTTCTCCCCCCTGGGTGTGTGTGTGAGACAGTGAAGTGAGTCAGCCTGCCAACAAGCAGCAGTGTGCTGTCATTTGAAACATGTTCCCCCACACTTTAACACAGTTTTACCTGTGTTTTGAGGCTTCTTTCCTGGGTCAATGTGTCCTCTTTCTCCCCCCTGGGTGTGTGTGAGGACCAGTGAAGTGAGTCAGCCTGCCAACAAGCAGCAGTGTGCTGTCATTTGAAACATATTCCCCCACAGTTTAACACAGTTTTACCTGTGTTTTGAGGCTTCTTTCCTGGGTCAATGTGTCCTCTTTCTCCCCCCTGGGTGTGTGTGTGAGACCAGTGAAGTGAGTCAGCCTGCCAACAAGCAGCAGTGTGCTGTCATTTGAAACATGTTCCTCCACACTGTGACTCTGCTGTAGCCAGCTTTCGAGCACTCTTTCCTGGGTAAATGTGTCCTCTTTCTCCCCCCTGGGTGTGTGTGTGAGACAAGTGAAGTGAGTCAGCCTGCCAACAAGCAGCAGTGTGCTGTCATTTGAAACATGTTCCCCCACACTTTAACACAGTTTTACCTGTGTTTTGAGGCTTCTTTCCTGGGTCAATGTGTCCTCTTTCTCCCCCCTGGGTGTGTGTGAGAGACCAGTGAAGTGAGTCAGCCTGCCAACAAGCAGCAGTGTGCTGTCATTTGAAACATGTTCCTCCACACTGTGACTCTGCTGTAGCCAGCTTTCGAGCTCTTTCCTGGGTAAATGTGTCCTCTTTCTCCCCCCCTGGGTGTGTGTGAGACAAGTGAAGTGAGTCAGCCTGCCAACAAGCAGCAGTGTGCTGTCATTTGAAACATGTTCCCCCACACTTTAACACAGTTTTACCTGTGTTTTGAGGCTTCTTTCCTGGGTCAATGTGTCCTCTCCCTCCCCCCTGGGTGTGTGTGAGAGACCAGTGAAGTGAGTCAGCCTGCCAACAAGCAGCAGTGTGCTGTCATTTGAAACATATTCCCCCACAGTTTAACACAGTTTTACCTGTGTTTTGAGGCTTCTTTCCTGGGTCAATGTGTCCTCTTTCTCCCCCCTGGGTGTGTGTGTGTGAGACCAGTGAAGTGAGTCAGCCTGCCAACAAGCAGCAGTGTGCTGTCATTTGAAACATGTTCCTCCACACTGTGACTCTGCTGTAGCCAGCTTTCGAGCACTCTTTCCTGGGTAAATGTGTCCTCTTTCTCCCCCCCCTGGGTGTGTGTGAGACAAGTGAAGTGAGTCAGCCTGCCAACAAGCAGCAGTGTGCTGTCATTTGAAACATGTTCCTCCACACTTTAACACAGTTTTACCTGTGTTTTGAGGCTTCTTTCCTGGGTCAATGTGTCCTCTTTCTCCCCCCTGGGTGTGTGTGAGAGACCAGTGAAGTGAGTCAGCCTGCCAACAAGCAGCAGTGTGCTGTCATTTGAAACATATTCCCCCACAGTTTAACACAGTTTTACCTGTGTTTTGAGGCTTCTTTCCTGGGTCAATGTGTCCTCTTTCTCCCCCCTGGGTGTGTGTGTGAGACCAGTGAAGTGAGTCAGCCTGCCAACAAGCAGCAGTGTGCTGTCATTTGAAACATGTTCCTCCACACTGTGACTCTGCTGTAGCCAGCTTTCGAGCACTCTTTCCTGGGTAAATGTGTCCTCTTTCTCCCCCCTGGGTGTGTGTGAGACAAGTGAAGTGAGTCAGCCTGCCAACAAGCAGCAGTGTGCTGTCATTTGAAACATGTTCCTCCACACTGTGACTGCTGTAGCCAGCTTTCGAGCACTCTTTCCTGGGTCAATGTGTCCTCTTTCTCCCCCCTGGGTGTGTGTGTGAGACCAGTGAAGTGAGTCAGCCTGCCAACAAGCAGCAGTGTGCTGTCATTTGAAACATGTTCCTCCACACTGTGACTCTGCTGTAGCCAGCTTTCGAGCACTCTTTCCTGGGTAAATGTGTCCTCTTTCTCCCCCCCCTGGGTGTGTGTGAGACAAGTGAAGTGAGTCAGCCTGCCAACAAGCAGCAGTGTGCTGTCATTTGAAACATGTTCCTCCACACTGTGACTATGCTGGCCAGCTTTCGAGCACTCTTTCCTGGGTCAATGTGTCCTCTTTCTCCCCCCCTGGGTGTGTGTGAGACAAGTGAAGTGAGTCAGCCTGCCAACAAGCAGCAGTGTGCTGTCATTTGAAACATGTTCCCCCACACTTTAACACAGTTTTACCTGTGTTTTGAGGCTTCTTTCCTGGGTCAATGTGTCCTCTTTCTCCCCCCTGGGTGTGTGTGAGAGACACGTGAAGTGAGTCAGCCTGCCAACAAGCAGCAGTGTGCTGTCATTTGAAACATGTTACCCCACAGTGTGACTATGCTTCTGCCACGTTTCGAGCACTCTTTCCTGGGTCGAAAAGACATGTGCTGTAACCTGGTTCTCTCCCAGTACTGGGTACTAGTCAATGCCACTATCACCACCACATTTAAACCAGA
>JAAOOA010002851.1:12500-15000 GCA_012861695.1 Trematomus loennbergii | reverse complement strand
CCACAGTTTAACACAGTTTTACCTGTGTTTTGAGGCTTCTTTCCTGGGTCAATGTGTCCTCTTTCTCCCCCCTGGGTGTGTGTGAGAGACCAGTGAAGTGAGTCAGCCTGCCAACAAGCAGCAGTGTGCTGTCATTTGAAACATGTTCCCCCACACTTTAACACAGTTTTACCTGTGTTTTGAGGCTTCTTTCCTGGGTCAATGTGTCCTCTTTCTCCCCCCTGGGTGTGTGTGTGAGACCAGTGAAGTGAGTCAGCCTGCCAACAAGCAGCAGTGTGCTGTCATTTGAAACATGTTCCTCCACACTGTGACTCTGCTGTAGCCAGCTTTCGAGCACTCTTTCCTGGGTAAATGTGTCCTCTTTCTCCCCCCCTGGGTGTGTGTGAGACAAGTGAAGTGAGTCAGCCTGCCAACAAGCAGCAGTGTGCTGTCATTTGAAACATGTTCCCCACACTTTAACACAGTTTTACCTGTGTTTTGAGGCTTCTTTCCTGGGTCAATGTGTCCTCTTTCTCCCCCCTGGGTGTGTGTGAGACCAGTGAAGTGAGTCAGCCTGCCAACAAGCAGCAGTGTGCTGTCATTTGAAACATATTCCCCCACAGTTTAACACAGTTTTACCTGTGTTTTGAGGCTTCTTTCCTGGGTCAATGTGTCCTCTTTCTCCCCCCTGGGTGTGTGTGTGAGACCAGTGAAGTGAGTCAGCCTGCCAACAAGCAGCAGTGTGCTGTCATTTGAAACATGTTCCCCACACTGTGACTCTGCTGTACAGCTTTCGAGCACTCTTTCCTGGGTCAATGTGTCCTCTTTCTCCCCCCTGGGTGTGTGTGAGACAGTGAAGTGAGTCAGCCTGCCAACAAGCAGCAGTGTGCTGTCATTTGAAACATCCCCCACACTTTAACACAGTTTTACCTGTGTTTTGAGGCTTCTTTCCTGGGTCAATGTGTCCTCTTTCTCCCCCCTGGGTGTGTGTGTGAGACCAGTGAAGTGAGTCAGCCTGCCAACAAGCAGCAGTGTGCTGTCATTTGAAACATGTTCCCCACATTAACACTTTACCTGTGTTTTGAGCTCTTTCCTGGGTAAATGTGTCCTCTTTCTCCCCCCTGGTGTGTGTGTGAGACGTGAAGTGAGTCAGCCTGCCAACAAGCAGCAGTGTGCTGTCATTTGAAACATGTTCCTCCACACTGTGACTGCTGTAGCCAGCTTTCGAGCACTCTTTCCTGGGTCAATGTGTCCTCTTTCTCCCCCCCTGGGTGTGTGTGAGACAAGTGAAGTGAGTCAGCCTGCCAACAAGCAGCAGTGTGCTGTCATTTGAAACATGTTCCCCACACTTTAACACAGTTTTACCTGTGTTTTGAGGCTTCTTTCCTGGGTCAATGTGTCCTCTTTCTCCCCCCTGTGTGTGTGTGAGAGACACGTGAAGTGAGTCAGCCTGCCAACAAGCAGCAGTGTGCTGTCATTTGAAACATGTTACCCCACAGTGTGACTATGCTTCTGCCACGTTTCGAGCACTCTTTCCTGGGTCGAAAAGACATGTGCTGTAACCTGGTTCTCTCCCAGTACTGGGTACTAGTCAATGCCACTATCACCACCACATTTAAACCAGATGAAGTGGTAGTTATCCGGGGTGCTGCAGAGTCTTTTTCAGGCTCCTCTCCACAATTGTCCCCCTAAAATGATTTTAAATCATTATTTTTGCATTTAAATGCATGTATTCTATCATTTATATGGTTCCCCAACACAATGCACATAGTCTGGAGCTCACTGGGGTCCTGCATATCATTTAATCAGGCGTTTTAACACTTTTTCCCATGAAAATGATTTTTAATCACTATCATGGGGCTATGAAAATAAAATTCCCGGTAATGCAGAGCACAAGTGCACCTTTTACTATTTAAATGTATTTGTATTATATATATTTGGGCTAGAAAGGGGACCTCTCTGGGTGATTTAGTCAGTTTATGGAGCTTTGCCCACAAATCCTGGATGATCCAGGCCGAATTTGGGTGCTCATAGGCGGCCTGCCAGGCGTCCCCACCCGTGGAAAGCAAAAAAAAGTGAAGAAAACGCTTAATTATATCTTAAAACAGAGTCATTTTTAAGGCTCCTCTCCACAATTGTCCCCCTAAAATGATTTTAAATCATTATTTTTGCATTTGAATGCATTTATTCTATCATTTATATGGTTCCCCAACACAATGCACATAGTCTGGAGCTCACTGGGGTCCTGCATATAATTAATCAGGCGTTTTAACACTTTTTCCCATGAAAATGATTTTTAATCACTATCATGGGGCTATGAAAATAAAATTCCGGGTAATGCAGAGCACAAGTGCACCTTTTACTATTTAAATGTATTTGTATTATATATATTTGGGCTAGGTAGGGGACCTCTCTGGGTGATTTAGTCAGTTTATGGATTTTTTCCCACAAATCCTGGATGATCCAGGCCGAATTTGGGTGCTCATAGGCGGCCTGCCAGGCGCCCCCACCCGTGGAGCAA
>JAAOOA010002851.1:0-2500 GCA_012861695.1 Trematomus loennbergii | reverse complement strand
GGTACAACAAAAGCCTGAACCGAACAGAGCTTGTTATCAAAAGTTATGGATTAGTAGCAAGATTTCACAATGGAGCTCTCCGAGGTGCTGGAGAGTCATTTTCAGGCTTCTCTCTGCACTGATGCGCCCCCCCCTGTGGGGACACATAGTAACTGCATTAAAACATGTTCCCCCACAGTTTAACACACTTTTACCTGTGTTTTGAGGCTTCTTTCCTGGGTCAATGTGTCCTCTTTCTCCCCCCCCTGGCTGTGTGTGAGAGACAAGTGAAGTGAGTCAGCCTGCCAACAAGCAGCAGTGTGCTGTCATTTGAAACATGTTCCTCCACACTGTGACTCTGCTGTAGCCAGCTTTCGAGCACTCTTTCCTGGGTAAATGT
Organism: Trematomus loennbergii; assembly: GCA_012861695.1. Classification (NCBI taxonomy): domain Eukaryota; kingdom Metazoa; phylum Chordata; class Actinopteri; order Perciformes; family Nototheniidae; genus Trematomus; species Trematomus loennbergii. The sequence goes on along the minus strand of JAAOOA010002851.1, from coordinate 2,121 downwards.
GTCCTCTTTCTCCCCCCCCTGGGTGTGTGTGAGACAAGTGAAGTGAGTCAGCCTGCCAACAAGCAGCAGTGTGCTGTCATTTGAAACATGTTCCCCCACACTTTAACACAGTTTTACCTGTGTTTTGAGGCTTCTTTCCTGGGTCAATGTGTCCTCTTTCTCCCCCCTGGGTGTGTGTGAGAGACCAGTGAAGTGAGTCAGCCTGCCAACAAGCAGCAGTGTGCTGTCATTTGAAACATGTTCCTCCACACTGTGACTTTTACCTGTGCTTTCGAGCACTCTTTCCTGGGTAAATGTGTCCTCTTTCTCCCCCCCCTGGGGTGTGTGTGAGACAAGTGAAGTGAGTCAGCCTGCCAACAAGCAGCAGTGTGCTGTCATTTGAAACATGTTCCCCCACACTTTACTTTTACCTGTGTTTTGAGGCTTCTTTCCTGGGTCAATGTGTCCTCTTTCTCCCCCCTGGGTGTGTGTGAGAGACAAGTGAAGTGAGTCAGCCTGCCAACAAGCAGCAGTGTGCTGTCATTTGAAACATGTTCCCCCACACTTTAACACAGTTTTACCTGTGTTTTGAGGCTTCTTTCCTGGGTCAATGTGTCCTCTTTCTCCCCCCTGGGTGTGTGTGAGAGACCAGTGAAGTGAGTCAGCCTGCCAACAAGCAGCAGTGTGCTGTCATTTGAAACATATTCCCCCACAGTTTAACACAGTTTTACCTGTGTTTTGAGGCTTCTTTCCTGGGTCAATGTGTCCTCTTTCTCCCCCCTGGGTGTGTGTGGAGACCAGTGAAGTGAGTCAGCCTGCCAACAAGCAGCAGTGTGCTGTCATTTGAAACATGTTCCTCCACACTGTGACTCTGCTGTAGCCAGCTTTCGAGCACTCTTTCCTGGGTAAATGTGTCCTCTTTCTCCCCCCCCTGGGTGTGTGTGAGACAAGTGAAGTGAGTCAGCCTGCCAACAAGCAGCAGTGTGCTGTCATTTGAAACATGTTCCCCCACACTTTAACACAGTTTTACCTGTGTTTTGAGGCTTCTTTCCTGGGTCAATGTGTCCTCTTTCTCCCCCCTGGGTGTGTGTGAGAGACCAGTGAAGTGAGTCAGCCTGCCAACAAGCAGCAGTGTGCTGTCATTTGAAACATATTCCCCACACTTTAACACTTTTACCAGCTTTGAGCTTCTTTCCTGGGTCAATGTGTCCTCTTTCTCCCCCCTGGGTGTGTGTGAGACCAGTGAAGTGAGTCAGCCTGCCAACAAGCAGCAGTGTGCTGTCATTTGAAACATATTCCCCCACATTTAACACAGTTTTACCTGTGTTTTGAGGCTTCTTTCCTGGGTCAATGTGTCCTCTTTCTCCCCCCTGGGTGTGTGTGAGAGACCAGTGAAGTGAGTCAGCCTGCCAACAAGCAGCAGTGTGCTGTCATTTGAAACATGTTCCTCCACACTGTGACTCTGCTGTAGCCAGCTTTCGAGCACTCTTTCCTGGGTAAATGTGTCCTCTTTCTCCCCCCCTGGGTGTGTGTGAGACAAGTGAAGTGAGTCAGCCTGCCAACAAGCAGCAGTGTGCTGTCATTTGAAACATGTTCCCCCACACTTTAACACAGTTTTACCTGTGTTTTGAGGCTTCTTTCCTGGGTCAATGTGTCCTCTTTCTCCCCCCTGGGTGTGTGTGAGAGACCAGTGAAGTGAGTCAGCCTGCCAACAAGCAGCAGTGTGCTGTCATTTGAAACATGTTCCCCACAGTTTAACACACTTTTACCTGTTTTGAGCTTCTTTCCTGGGTCAATGTGTCCTCTTTCTCCCCCCTGGGTGTGTGTGAGACAGTGAAGTGAGTCAGCCTGCCAACAAGCAGCAGTGTGCTGTCATTTGAAACATGTTCCCCACACTTTGACTTTTACCTGTGTTTTGAGGCTTCTTTCCTGGGTCAATGTGTCCTCTTTCTCCCCCCTGGGTGTGTGTGAGACAGTGAAGTGAGTCAGCCTGCCAACAAGCAGCAGTGTGCTGTCATTTGAAACATGTTCCCCACACTTTAACACAGTTTTACCTGTGTTTTGAGGCTTCTTTCCTGGGTCAATGTGTCCTCTTTCTCCCCCCTGGGTGTGTGTGAGACAGTGAAGTGAGTCAGCCTGCCA
>JAAOOA010002850.1:0-29215 GCA_012861695.1 Trematomus loennbergii | reverse complement strand
TCACACATTCATACATGTTTGCTCTCATATTAGCATACTGTATTGCAATGCACACATTCATATTGTCACTCACATATTTTATACATGTTTTCAATCACACATGTACATTTGCTCTCATATTCACATATTTGAACGCTCATATTTATACATTTTGCTCTCATGCACATTCATTCAATGTTTACATTTAATATGATAAATCATATATGCATGTCTGAAGACAATATATGTATGTAGGAGAATGTATGTGTGTGAGAGGACCAGTATGAATGACGGCCTGTGCGGCCCTCATAGTCGCTCGAGCTAATTGAACTCATATTTGTATATGTTTAACAAAATCTGTAAAGCCACTCATTTCAATTACAAGCTACATAGTTATGAGATAAAACATACCTTTGCAAGTTGTGATTGATGCGTGCTCTCTCGTGCAACACAAGCATGCTTTTGTTTCACATGCATATATCTTAAAAACTTTGAAGTAGATACTAATGTACATTATATTTCTCTACTCTACTGTCTGTTAGATCAGGAATAAGAATAGCGAGAGAAAGGTCTTCTTCTTCTGCAGGATCCTGGAAACACTTTGCATAGCCTCTGTTTTTTAAAGGTTGCATGATATTTATTTTTCAGAGAGTCTAAGAGATGCCATACTTGCTTTTATTCCAGTGGTTCTAAAGTCTCGCTGCAGAGAAACAGAGAGGGTATTGAAAGATCCCCTGCAAACAAACACTGCCTTTTTTTTTTACTAATGTCAAATTCACTGCAGAGAACTACTGACACCAAGAAGTGAAGACACATTAGACGAAGGAGAGAAACGAGAGAAAGGTCTTCTTCTTGAAGAGAAGGAGACAAAAGGATCTTTACTAACATCAAATGAACTGCAGTTCACATTTGTCAGAGGTGTTTCTAGAAAGATGTAGATAGTATGAGTACTGTGTCTCTGAACTTGTTTATCCTCCAGAGACACACACATTCATTGATTCCTCTGTGGAGCACATTGGGTTTTGGTCCATTACTTTGAGGTTATACATGCCACAGCAGTAAGTCCAAGTGTACTCCACAGAGGACATCCTGGGCATGTGACATATGTGGGGATGTGGCTTTGAAAAAGATTAGCTAACTTTTGATTTCCCCCATTGTACAGAACACAAATGGAGTCCACTATGGGCCACATCTAATGCCCCTTTCACACCGGCGCTTTTCCAGCTCCTGCTCGGAGCTGGAAAAGCGCCGTTTTTTCCTGTTCACACCGCAGCGGCGCCGCGTCATAGCTCCGGAATGCGGTTCACTTCCAGCTCCAAAAAGTTGTCGTCCAGAGGCAAGAGCTTCGAGCTATGACGCGGCGTCTCTTACGTCGAGGCGTGCAGGAAACCTTACTTTGACCATCCGTTCGCTGTTATTGATCATTTCTGGAGAGCAGGCAGACGTTTTGTTTGTTATTATAGCAGCTATCGGATGGAATCAATACATGGGCTGCACAGGTTGTCATGTCCGACTATCACAAGTAGAATCATAATGAAAAATACGCCGGTAAAATGTGCCTATAGGAAACGGCTTAGCAAGTAGTCAGTTTAGCTTCGGTTGCTATGCTAACATCACCCATGTTATACCAGAGAAACTTTCATAACAGCGTTGTGATGCCAAACAGCGTCAATTTCAGACTGACACACATTCACTTAAGGGGAACTGGGGATATGTATCAGCTGCTTTGTGTGACAGTCAGACAGTGAATACTTTAGAGCCGTGTGAGCTAACCCGGAGCTAACGGAGAATACACTCCGTGGAAGAGCAGCCAGCACTGCAGCGGTCGCTAAATGAAACACATTAATAAACAATGAACCACGGCACTCTGGAGAAAAGTATAAGGTTGGAGAAGTCGTTATTTAATTTAATCTGGCTTCGTATGATTAAAAGCAACACGATCATCGACCCGACGCAGTCCCCCGTTGTTGTTGTTGTTGAGCTCCGTTGGGGAGAAAATCAGCGACGTAAACGGTGACGTCATGACGCAGCAGCGGCAGCTCTGGGCGGTGTGAACAGAGCGGGAGCAAAAAGGAAACTGGAGCTGAACCAGAAAAGCTCTAGCTAGGAGCTAGAAAGGGAAAAGCGCTGGTGTGAAAGCCGCATCACACGTAGGCTTCTGTAGGGTTCATGGCCGGTTCAGTGGGAACATCAAGTGGCAGATGTATCTCTGAGTGCTACAAATGAGAGCTCAGTATGTGTTGCATTGAGTTGTTGTGCTCTAATGTTGTCTAAATGTACTTGTATGTTCATGTTTTTTGTATACTATGCTTCACATAACTAACACCCGATGTCCCAAAGGTCTTACTGGAAAAAAGCTGCTCCAAAAACAAAGTCAATATATAATAAAAACAAGGTGTTTTCTCTTTTCAAAGTCAGCTTTATTGTCAAAAATTCTACATGTGTTATACATCCAGAAATATCGAAATATCGTTTCCCACAGTCCTACAGGGTGGCATGTATACATACAACAAAACAAAGGGCCTAGATAACCGGGGTATACATTTAAAATGTCAATAATATATTTAAAGTGTTCAAAGTACAGTTTTCAGTGCAGTGGCATGGAAGATGGGCAGAAAGTGACTGGTGCTGGATGAGGGGTTGTGTGTGTGTGTGTGTGTGTGTGTGTGTGTGTTTGTGTGTGTGTGTGTGTGTGTGTGTGTGTGTGTGTGTGTGTGTGTGTGTGTGTGTGTGTGTGTGTGTGTGTGTGTGTGTGTGTGTGTGTGTGGTGTGTGTGTGTGTGGTGTGTGGGGGGGGAGATTTTGTTACATACACTGGGTTAGAGTCCAGGACAGGGGAGAAGGGTGGGAGGCAGGGTGGAGAGTTTCAGGGGAGAGATGTCAGAGGGGAAGAGATGGAGGGAGGGAGGGGAGAGTTAGCATCCTGACCGCCTGGTGGAGGAAGCTGTTCCTCAGCCTGGGGGCGCGAGCTGAGGCTGAGGAACCTTCTTCCTGAAGGCAGGAGGCTGAAGAGGCTGTTGGAGGGGTGGGTGGAGTCACCCACAATGCTGAGTGCTTTTCGGGTGAGGCGGGTGTTGTATATGTCCTGTAGTGAGGGGAGTGAGGCACCGATGATCCTCTGGGCAGAGTTCACTATGCGCTGCAGGCTCTTGCGGTCGGCGGCGGTGCAGCTTCCGAACCACAGCGTGATGCAGCTGCTGAGGATGCTCTCGGTGGCGCCTCGGTAGAAGGACAGCATGATGGGGGGTGATGCTCCGGCTCGCTAGAGCTTCCGGATGAAGTACAGGCGCTGCTGGGTGAGGTCATCAGTGATGGTCACACCAAGGAATTTGGTGCTGGTCACCTGCGTCACAGCAGCGCCGTTGATGGTCAGGGGGAGTGGGGGTCGACGGTGGGTTCTCCTGAAGTCAACAACTATCTCCTTTGTTTTCTCCAGGTTTTCTCGCAGGCTTTTAATAAGTGAACAAACCTGCCAATAGAACAAGAACAAAATGGCTTGGTGAGATTTCTTGAAGTAAAGATGGGATAATTAGATAAATGACATCTTGTGTTTAGCTGGGGAAACTTATTTTGAACTATATTTGACCAGAATCAGGGAATCTGTAACAAAGAAAGCCAGAAATGCTCAGATTCTGTTTCCTGATGTTAGCTGGAGATGTTCCTCTAAAATAAGATGTTTTTAAGAGACTTTGACTTAAAAAGATGCTTAAGATGCCTTGTCTAAAAACAAGACGTAAGTTATTAAGTCTTATATCAAGTGTAACGACATATTCTGATAGAAATTAGAGAAATATACTTGGCAAGATTTTACATTTTTGCAGTGAATCAACAACAACATGGCGTATGTTGACGTATACAAGGAAGGTTTCTCATTTCTCTCATTTCCCCTCCTCTCTCCTCGGTTCCCCTCCTCGACTCCTCCGCTCGCATCTCCTGTGGGCGGGACTAAGACACAAGGAGGGGAATTAGAGAAATGAGAAGCCTTCAAGATGTCTCCTGACACAACGTGACGTCGGAGCTCCGTAAAAAACAAAGCTGTCTCTGCCGTCTGACGCTCTGTTTGATACTCAGATTTCTGGAGGAATTATACCGTTTTTGAGGAACAGAAATATTGTTTTCTGATCACTTTAACATTTTGAAGGGGAACATCTGCATTTAGTTACCCGGTGCAGACTAAACACTGTCCACGATATCTAAAGTAACTTCAATATAGACAAAAGTAAACAGCATGATATTTCTCACTTCTGTCTGTCATTAGAAAAGACAGAAGCAAAAAGTGAAAAAGTGTGTTTTTCTGGAGCTTTTTGGGAATCCTTCCAAAGGTCGAAAATTTTTTTAACAGCCTTTTTTAAAGATTGCATGACACTTACATTTTAGAGATCTTGGTCTAATGAGAAGCACACAACTCTTCCTAATTTGAGTTGCAAGCGAAAACAGAAAGGACATTCATTCAATATGCAAAGCTTTATTGTCATGTGCTCAGCAGCTACACTGGAGATATGTCAATGAAAGACTGAAGTCCTCCTCCAACAGAGCAACATGAATATATAGAGGACATAGAACAGATAGAACAGATACAATAGTGCAAGAACAGTTTATGCAAGTAAATAGAATATAATATGATCAGATGAATAATTAGCAAACAGATGAAAGTTCCTGTGTTTAATAGTCTCATGGCCTGTGGGATGAAACCTCTTAAGAGTCCCTGTAAATCAAATTAAAGGGACTATTTGTTCTGACATTAACGGCGAGCTAATAAAGTTTTATCTGACAGTAAACAGATAGCTCAGAACTAAAGTGTTTCTTTATCAGACCTCCTTACTCTGAAGTCAATTAGAGGGTCCATCTCCCCCTGACTGCCCTCAGGTGTGAAACTCCACTATTTAAATTTGGGACAATTTGCATCCCATTGTGTCGCTCAGAGTTCCTGCAGAGCGGCAGAATCAACACCTCATTTACTTTAAAAAGTGTGGATGCAGTCGGGGGGGGGGGGGGGGGGGGGAGGATTGATCTGATGCAAGGCAAGTTTATTCAGCACCTTTCAACAAGAGGCAATTCAACGTGCTTTACAAACCTGAAAGACATCCATTTATATATTCAGTCTAATTTATCTGTCACATACCTATGTAAATATAATACCTTGCTTTACATCTTGTTAAGGCCCCTACACACCAGGCTGATATCGGCCGTCTTGCGTTGTTGGGCGAAAACGGGTTCCTTGTCGCCCAAAGTCAATTTGGTGTGTCCCGAACCCTCGGCCGTGACACGCCTTATTTGGCCTTTCACGGTCGACACCCGGCCGATTCAACATGTTGAATCGGCCAGGTGTCGGACACAAGCTATCGGGCCAAGAAACCACTCTGATCAGCTGTTCAGCTAGCAAATGAGAAGCGAAACGGAAGTGAGGGACGTAAACAAACGATTTAAATGTCCTCTCTTACCTCCCACACATAGCAGGGACATCTCTGATATCGGCGGGAGCGTCCCCGGCTGTCCTCTGCTGAGAGCTCCGTGATTTGTTTGGTCAAGTCCGGTTTTTCATCTCATCGTAAATTTAGCAAGAAGTGGCCATTATTACACTGACTCAATAAACTACACACCCGCCAGAACACTGCGATCATCAGATGCAGGTCTATTAACTGTGATTTTTATAGTATGTCTGCACTTTATGTGCTCATTTCATCATTCCTGTATTTTTATATTCTAAAACATGTTTTCGATGGACGAGAGTGAAAATGGAACGCACCCGCTATTTGTTTGTTTATATCAGTCTGTTCTTCTTCTCTGTCTTCCGGTTGTTGCCTATTTTGAATGACGAATACACACTACCGCCGCCTGCTGGTAAGGAGAGTTATTGCCACTCACGCATGCGCAGTTCGTACGTGCTCGGCTGTAGTAAAGCGGTGTATTTCAGTGCGACACACGGCCAATACGCAGGAGAACTCGTCGATGGAACTGTCGGTGTTGGATGTCGGCGAGTTCTCTGGTGACTGCCTGGTGTGTCAGGGCCTTAACACTACATACTGATATACACCTGAACATCAGCAGGAGAGGACTCTTTAAAGTAGAGACACTACATACTGATATACACCTGAACATCAGCAGGAGAGGACTCTTTAAAGTAGAGACACTACATACTGATATACACCTGAACATCAGCAGGAGGGACTCTTTAAAGTAGAGACACTACAAACTGATATACACCTGAACATCAGCAGGAGAGGACTCTTTAAAGTAGAGACACTACATACTGATATACACCTGAACATCAGCAGGAGAGGACTCTTTAAAGTAGAGACACTACATACTGATATACACCTGAACATCAGCAGGAGAGGACTCTTTAAAGTAGAGACACTACATACTGATATACACCTGAACATCAGCAGGAGAGGACTCTTTAAAGTAGAGACACTACATACTGCTATACACCTGAACATCAGCAGGAGAGGACTCTTTAAAGTAGAGACACTACATACTGATATACACCTGAACATCAGCAGGAGAGGACTCTTTAAAGTAGAGACACTACATACTGATATACACCTGAACATCAGCAGGAGAGGACTCTTTAAAGAAGAGACACTACATACTGATATACACCTGAACATCAGCAGGAGAGGACTCTTTAAAGTAGAGACACTACATACTGATATACACCTGAACATCAGCAGGAAGGACTCTTTAAAGTAGAGACACTACATACTGATATACACCTGAACATCAGCAGGAGAGGACTCTTTAAAGTAGAGACACTACATACTGATATACACCTGAACATCAGCAGGAGAGGACTCTTTAAAGGAGACACTACATACTGATATACACCTGAACATCAGCAGGAGAGGACTCTTTAAAGTAGAGACACTACATACTGATATACACCTGAACATCAGCAGGAGAGGACTCTTTAAAGAAGAGACACTACATACTGATACACACCTGAACATCAGCAGGAGAGGACTCTTTAAAGAAGAGACACTACATACTGATATACACCTGAACATCAGCAGGAGAGGACTCTTTAAAGTAGAGACACTACATACTGATATACACCTGAACATCAGCAGGAGAGGACTCTTTAAAGTAGAGACACTACATACTGATATACACCTGAACGTCAGCAGGAGAGACTCTTTAAAGTAGAGACACTACATACTGATATACACCTGAACATCAGCAGGAGAGGACTCTTTAAAGTAGAGACACTACATACTGATATACACATATACATTTTACACGTATATATAACTGTTCAATTTAATATTAATATTCCATATGTCATATATTTATGTATATATATATTTGTATATATAATATCTGTCAAATCCAACATGTATATTTTCTATTTTTCTTTATTTTCTTGTTTATTTCTAGTTTTGTTTTATTGTAAAATGCCTTGTCTTGTATGCTGCTGCAATACACACAAAAATCCCAAATTGGGATCAATAAAGTACCATCTCTTATCTCTCATCCTCTTATCTCTTATCTCTTATCTCTTCTCTTATCTCTTATCTCTTATCTCTTATCTTATCTCTTATATTACATGATTGCCTCTGCATTGGATTATTATCGGATAGGGTAATAACTTCATAAATAACTACGTCTGAAAGCAGAAGTCTGGGGCAAATAATTGCAAGTCTCTTCAATGCGCATGTCACAAAATGATTAAAAAAGAAAATTTGAGATGCATTGTGGGACATGTAGTTTATGGGCAACGTGCTTCTGTAATCGTCATGTAACCGTGTAATAAACTATTCTTTGCAAGCTCTTGTGGGGCCGCATTAAATGAAGTCACGGGCCGGATTTGGTCCACGGGCCTTGAGTTTGAACCCTCTGCTCTAAACGGACGCTGACAGGCACCATGTGTGCAGAGTGCAATAACACATACACGTTTATACACTCTGTGTTTTGTTTTTATGTTAACCTTCATTTCTGCCTGGTGATAACTGCTGGAGCTGTGTGTGTGTGTGTGTGTGTGTGTGTGTGTGTGTGTGTGTGTGTGTGTGTTGATTATCAGCTAATTGATCTGTATATGTAGGATCTGTATCCTCAGTAGGCCTCTGTGTATTTGCATGTGCTAAAGTGGTGATATGTGCTTAGAATAGCTATGCTAATGCTAATCCTGAAGTACTTTAAATACTCTGTTTACATTTCAATGAACAGAAAGAGTCCTGAGGGGTCTCTGTTTGTGATGTTAGTTAAACTGGAGTCAGTTAGTGAAGAGAAGTCTGATTCACAGCAGAAATCAGAGGTGGGAAGTAACTAAGTACATTTACTCAAGTACACTTTAGAGTTACTTTTACTTTACTTGAGTATTCCCATATTATGCTACTATGTACGTCTTCTACTTCTCTACAGTTCAGAGGTACATGGTGTACTTTTACTCTACATGTATTTAATACCTTTAGTACAACATCTGAGTACTTCTACTTTTACTCAAGTACAAGACCTGAATACTTCTACTTTTACTCAAGTACAAGACCTGAGTACTTCTACTTTTACTCAAGTACAACATCTGAGTACTTCTACTTTTACTCAAGTACAAGATCTGAGTACTTCTACTTTTACTCAAGTACAACATCTGAGTACTTCTACTTTTACTCAAGTACAAGACCTGAGTACTTCTACTTTTACTCAAGTACAAGACCTGAATACTTCTACTTTTACTCAAGTACAAGATCTGAATACTTCTACTTTTACTCAAGTACAAGATCTGAGTACTTCTACTTTTACTCAAGCACAAGATCTGAGTACTTCTACTTTTACTCAAGTACAACATCTGAGTACTTCTACTTTTACTCAAGTACAAGATCTGAGTACTTCTACTTTTACTCAAGTACAAGATCTGAGTACTTCTACTTTTACTCAAGTACAAGACCTGAATACTTCTACTTTTACTCAAGTACAAGACCTGAGTACTTCTACTTTTACTCAAGTACAACATCTGAGTACTTCTACTTTTACTCAAGTACAACATCTGAGTACTTCTACTTTACTCAAGTACAAGATCTGAGTACTTCTACTTTTACTCAAGTACAACATCTGAGTACTTCTACTTTTACTCAAGTACAAGACCTGAGTACTTCTACTTTTACTCAAGTACAAGACCTGAATACTTCTACTTTTACTCAAGTACAAGATCTGAATACTTCTACTTTTACTCAAGTACAAGATCTGAGTACTTCTACTTTTACTCAAGCACAAGATCTGAGTACTTCTACTTTTACTCAAGCACAAGATCTGAGTACTTCTACTTTTACTCAAGTACAACATCTGAGTACTTCTACTTTTACTCAAGTACAAGATCTGAGTACTTCTACTTTTACTCAAGTACAAGATCTGAGTACTTCTACTTTTACTCAAGCACAAGATCTGAGTACTTCTACTTTTACTCAAGTACAACATCTGAGTACTTCTACTTTTACTCAAGTACAAGATCTGAGTACTTCTACTTTTACTCAAGTACAAGATCTGAGTACTTCTACTTTTACTCAAGTACAAGATCTGAGTACTTCTACTTTTACTCAAGTACAAGATCTGAGTACTTCTACTTTACTCAAGTACAAGATCTAAGTACTTCTACTTTTACTCAAGTACAAGATCTAAGTACTTCTACTTTTACTCAAGCACAAGATCTGAGTACTTCTACTTTTACTCAAGTACAAGATCTGAGTACTTCTACTTTTACTCAAGTACAAGATCTAAGTACTTCTACTTTTACTCAAGTACAAGATCTAAGTACTTCTACTTTTACTCAAGCACAAGATCTGAGTACTTCTACTTTTACTCAAGTACAAGATCTGAGTACTTCTACTTTACTCAAGCACAACATCTGAGTACTTCTACTTTTACTCAAGTACAAGACCTGAGTACTTCTACTTTTACTCAAGCACAACATCTGATACTTCTACTTTTACTCAAGCACAACATCTGAGTACTTCTACTTTTACTCAAGTACAAGATCTGAGTACTTCTACTTTTACTCAAGTACAACATCTGAGTACTTCTACTTTTACTCAAGTACAAGACCTGAGTACTTCTACTTTTACTCAAGTACAAGACCTGAATACTTCTACTTTACTCAAGTACAAGATCTGAATACTTCTACTTTTACTCAAGTACAAGATCTGAGTACTTCTACTTTTACTCAAGCACAAGATCTGAGTACTTCTACTTTTACTCAAGCACAAGATCTGAGTACTTCTACTTTTACTCAAGTACAACATCTGAGTACTTCTACTTTACTCAAGTACAAGATCTGAGTACTTCTACTTTACTCAAGTACAAGATCTGAGTACTTCTACTTTTACTCAAGTACAAGATCTGAGTACTTCTACTTTTACTCAAGTACAACATCTGAGTACTTCTACTTTTACTCAAGTACAACATCTGAGTACTTCTACTTTTACTCAAGTACAAGATCTGAGTACTTCTACTTTTACTCAAGTACGACATCTGAGTACTTCTACTTTTACTCAAGTACAAGATCTGAGTACTTCTACTTTTACTCAAGTACAAGACCTGAGTACTTCTACTTTTACCAAGAACAAGATCTGAGTACTTCTACTTTTACTCAAGTACAAGATCTGAGTACTTCTACTTTTACTCAAGTATAAGATCTGAATACTTCTAATTTTACTCAAGTACAAGATCTGAGTACTTCTACTTTTACTCAAGTACAAGGTCTGAGTACTTCTACTTTTACTCAAGTACAAGACCTGAGTACTTCTACTTTTACTCAAGAACAAGATCTGAGTACTTCTACTTTTACTCAAGTACAAGGTCTGAGTACTTCTACTTTTACTCAAGTACAAGACCTGAGTACTTCTACTTTTACTCAAGAACAAGATCTGAGTACTTCTACCTTAACTCAAGCACAAGATCTGAGTACTTCTACTTTTACTCAAGTACAAGACCTGAGTACTTCTACTTTTACTCAAGAACAAGATCTGAGTACTTCTACTTTTACTCAAGAACAAGATCTGAGTACTTCTACCTTTACTCAAGCACAAGATCTGAGCACTTCTACTTTTACTCAAGTACAAGACCTGAGTACTTCTACTTTTACTCAAGTACAAATCTGAGTACTTCTACTTTGATGACGGATGTTTAATCCTCTTCATGGTGATACATGTTCTCAAGACTTTAAATCAGCGTTTTGGGAAACTCCGCTCTCTCAGTCCAAATATTTAGTCTCTCGTTGTTCGTCAGCTGGAGTTTGGAAGTGAGCGTGGCGCTGGCAGTCAGCTCTGAAACATCCTCTCTCTACTTTAGTTTGCAGGAGAGTTTTCTCTCTGTGTCTCTGAGCTTCTGACAGGACTCTTCTTCATGAGTTTGAGCAAAGCCAGATCTGCTCCGGAGGAACCAAACTGTCTCCTAAATCTTTCCCTAACAACCCTTTGTGTTCAGGAAGTCTGTGGATCTGCAGCCTCTTATTCAAGCATCAGGTTAGCCTCTGTTGCATTTCACCACTTCAATCAGAGAGACTACATTTTTAGTTTAAAGAACTATTATTGGCACATGCACCATATGATTAAATGTTCATTTAGATTAGACCCAATCCTGGTATCGTATATCTTAAAGGTCCCCTATAATACTGTTTTTCATCAATATATCACAGGTCTCAGATAATCCAGAGCCTGTCTCTGATTGGCTGAAACACCAACAGATCATTGCAGCATTACCCATAATCCCCTCTGTTTCAGCCCTGTTTCCAAAGTGCTGATTCTCTGTCTGTTACTTTAGATGAAAATAAGGAGCCCCTCCCCACGCCCCTCTGAGAGACATTTGGTTACAAGAACTCAATGGTGCCTAGGAGGAGGGGGTTACCTTGGTTGCTGATTGGCTAATGGTTACACAAGACTATGACATCATCACGTGGCCAAAATCTGATCACTCATTTTCAGACAGGTTTTTATAGAAATGGATCAAAAAGAGAGAGAATCTTTGTTCCTGAAACTTTCAGAGTCTCTTTACACAGAGGGGACACATGTTGATGAGAGACATGAAGAAGAGGGGACACATGTTGATGAAGAAGAGACATGAAGAAGAGGGGACCATGTTGATGAAGAGAGACATGAGGAAGAGGGGACACATGTTGATGAAGAAGAGACATGAAGAAGAGGGGCACATGTTGATGAAGAAGAGACTGAGAGGGACACATGTTGATGAAGAAAGACATGAGAAGAGGGACACATGTTGATGAAGAAGAGACATGAAGAAGAGGGGACACATGTGATGAAGAAGAGACATGAAGAAGAGGGGACACATGTTGATGAAGAGAGACATGAAGAAGAGGGGACACATGTTGATGTATAAGAGACATGAGAAGATGGGGACACATGTTGATGAAGAAGAGACATGAAGAAGAGGGGACACATGTTGATGTAAGAAGAGACATGAAGAAGAGGGGACCATGTTGATTAGAAGAACATGAAGAAGAGGGGACACATGTTGATGAAGAAGAGACATGAAGAAGAGGGGACCATGTTGATGAAGAAGAGACATGAAGAATAGGGGACCCATGTTGATGTAGAAGAGACATGAAGAGAGGGGAACATGTTGATGAAGAAGAACATGAAGAAGAGGGGACACATGTTGATGAGAAGAGACATGAAGAAGAGGGGACACATGTTGATGAAGAAGAGACATGAAGAAGAGGGGACACATGTTGATGAAGAAGAGACATGAAAAAGGGGACCCATGTTGATGTAGAAGAGACATGAAGAAGAGGGGACACATGTTGATGAAGAAGAGACATGAAGAAGAGGGGACACATGTTGATGAAGAAGAGACATGAAGAAGAGGGGACCCATGTTGATGTAGAAGAGACATGAAGAAGAGGGACACATGTTGATGTAGAAGAGACATGAAGAAGAGGACACATGTTGATGAGAAGAGACATGAAGAAGAGGGACACATGTTGATGAAGAAGAGACATGAAGAGAGGGGACACATGTTGATGAAGAAGAGACATGAAGAAGAGGGGACCCATGTTGATGTAGAGAGACATGAAGAAGAGGGGACACATGTTGATGAAGAAGAGACATGAAGAAGAGGGGACACATGTTTGATGAGAAGAGACATGAAGAAGAGGGGACCCATGTTGATGTAGAAGAGACATGAAGAAGAGGGACACATTTGATGTAGAAGAGACATGAAGAAGAGGGGACCATTTGATGAAGAGAGACATGAAGAGAAGGGACACATGTTGATGAAGAGAGACATGAAGAAGAGGACACATGTTGATGAAGAAGAGACATGAAGAAGAGGGGACACGTGTTGATGAAGAAGAGACATGAAGAAGAGGGGACACATGTTGATGTAGAAGAGACATGAAGAAGAGGGGACACATGTTGATGTAGAAGAGACATGAAGAAGAGGGGACACATGTTGATGTAGAAGAGACATGAAGAAGAGGGGACACATGTTTGATGTAGAGAGACATGAAGAAGGGGACACATGTTGATGTAGAAGAGACATGAAGAAGAGGGGACACATGTTGATGTAGAAGAGACATGAAGAAGAGGGGACACATGTTGATGTAGAAGAGACATGAAGAAGAGGGGACACATGTTGATGTAAGAAGAGACATGAAGAAGAGGGGACACATGTTGATGTAGAAGACATGAAGAAGAGGGGACACATGTTGATGTAGAAGAGACATGAAGAGAGGGGACACATGTTGATGAAGAAGAGACATGAGAAGAGGGACACATGTTGATGCAGAAGAGACATGAAGAAAGGGGACACATGTTGATGTAGAAGAGACATGAAGAAGAGGGGACACATGTTGATGTAGAAGAGACATGAAGAAAGGGGACACATGGTGATGAAGAATATACATGAGAAGAGGGGACACATGGTGATGAAGAAGAGACATGAAGAAGAGGGGACACATGTTGATGAAGAGAGACATGAAGAGGGGACACATGTGATGAAGAAGAGACATGAAGAAGAGGGGACACATGTTGATGTAGAAGAGACATGAAGAAGAGGGGACACATGTTGATGTAGAAGAGACATGAAGAAGAGGGCACATGTTGATGAAGAAGAGACATGAAGAAGAGGGGACACATGTTGATGAAGAAGAGACATGAAGAAGAGGGGACACATGTTGATGAAGAAGAGACATGAAGAAGAGGGACACATGTTGATGAAGAAGAGACATGAAGAAGAGGGGACACATGTTGATGTAGAAGAGACATGAAGAAGAGGGGACACATGTTGATGTAGAAGAGACATGAAGAAGAGGGACACATGTTGATGAAGAAGAGACATGGAGAGGGGACACATGTTGATGTAGAAGAGACATGAAGAAGAGGGGACACATGTTGATGTAGGAGAGACATGAAGAAGAGGGGACACATGTTGATGTAGAAGAGACATGAAGAAGAGGGGACAACATGTTTTTTACCAATTGGTGTGTCTGTCTCTTCCGGCACCGGCTCAGTCTGTAGGGACTACCAGATACCAGTTACCGGTTCAAGTCCCCAAACAGACCTTTAAATATGGAGTGTGTACTGCTACTTGGAGAGGTCCCAGTTCACCTCCTGAACACTGCCTTAGTGCCATTGAGCAAGGCACCAGACATCTTTATTTAATTTGTCCTCTTGCTTATTTTCCCTTCTGTGAATGTCTGCTGATCTATTTGAACTCTAACTTGAATTGAATGTCATATTTGTATGTTACGTTAAAGGCCCTTTAAGCTGCAACCTGTGTATGAAAGTCCAATAAAAACAAAGCTTTATTATGATAATCCTTATTATTATTCTGCTCAGCTGTGGACTGACGTGGTGTGTTTACATGACGGAGGCTCTGAGGAAAAAGCTCCATTATATTCCACGCTAACTTGTAGAATAACAAGCGCCCTGCGTATCGTCAGGTAACACCAGTTTGGCACCAGTTGGGTTTTACTGCCGTCCTGCATGGCATCGTTTTTTATTATTATACTCGTTCTGTTTTCTCTGAGGTCTCCGGAGACTCTTCATGATGAAGAGATGTTTTCTTCACTTTCCATGAGCAGCTGTTTGGAAAAATAACATAATTGCTCCATTGTGCGTGACTGGCAACGGACTCGGCTGAAATCGAATGATTCTTCATATTTAAAGAGTCCAGACGCCAACACAGAACTCTGCTTTCACTTTCAGACATTCCTGATGAGTCATTATGATCTCCTGCCCTCGTCCTTCTCTTTGACCTTTGACCTGATCCACTTCTCCTTAAGTGCTTTAAAGAGTCCTCTCCTGCTGATGTTCAGGTGTATATCAGTATGTAGTGTCTTTACTTTAAAGAGTCCTCTCCTGCTGATGTTCAGGTGTATATCAGTATGTAGTGTCTCTACTTTAAAGAGTCCTCTCCTGCTGATGTTCAGGTGTATATCAGTATGTAGTGTCTCTACTTTAAAGAGTCCTCTCCTGCTGATGTTCAGGTGTATATCAGTATGTAGTCTCTCTACTTTAAAGAGTCCTCTCCTGCTGATGTTCAGGTGTATATCAGTATGTAGTGTCTCTACTTTAAAGAGTCCTCTCCTGCTGATGTTCAGGTGTATATCAGTATGTAGTGTCTCTACTTTAAAGAGCCCTCTCCTGCTGATGTTCAGTGTATATCAGTATGTAGTGTCTCTACTTTAAAGAGTCCTCTCCTGCTGATGTTCAGGTGTATATCAGTATGTAGTGTCTCTACTTTAAAGAGCCCTCTCCTGCTGATGTTCAGGTGTATATCAGTATGTAGTGTCTCTACTTTAAAGAGTCCTCTCCTGCTGATGTTCAGGTGTACATCAGTATGTAGTGTCTCTACTTTAAAGAGTCCTCTCCTGCTGATGTTCAGGTGTATATCAGTATGTAGTGTCTCTACTTTAAAGAGTCCTCTCCTGCTGATGTTCAGGTGTATATCAGTATGTAGTGTCTCTACTTTAAAGAGTCCTCTCCTGATGATGTTCAGGTGTATATCAGTATGTAGTGTTTCTACTTTAAAGAGTCCTCTCCTGCTGATGTTCAGGTGTATATCAGTATGTAGTGTTTCTACTTTAAAGAGTCCTCTCCTGCTGATGTTCAGGTGTATATCAGTATGTAGTGTCTCTACTTTAAAGAGTCCTCTCCTGCTGATGTTCAGGTGTATATCAGTATGTAGTGTATCTACTTTAAAGAGTCCTCTCCTGCTGATGTTCAGGTGTATATCAGTATGTAGTGTTTCTACTTTAAAGAGTCCTCTCCTGCTGATGTTCAGGTGTATATCAGTATGTAGTGTCTCTACTTTTAAAGAGTCCTCTCTGCTGATGTTCAGGTGTATATCAGTATGTAGTGTCTCTACTTTAAAGAGTCCTCTCCTGCTGATGTTCAGGTGTATATCAGTATGTAGTGTCTCTACTTTAAAGAGTCCTCTCCTGCTGATGTTCAGTGTATATCAGTATGTAGTGTCTCTACTTTAAAGAGTCCTCTCCTGCTGATGTTCAGGTGTATATCAGTATGTAGTGTCTCTACTTTAAAGAGTGCTCTCCTGCTGATGTTCAGGTGTATATCAGTATGTAGTGTCTCTACTTTAAAGAGTCCTCTCCTGCTGATGTTCAGGTGTATATCAGTATGTAGTGTCTCTACTTTAAAGAGTCCTCTCCTGCTGATGTTCAGGTGTATATCAGTATGTAGTGTCTCTACTTTAAAGAGTGCTCTCCTGCTGATGTTCAGGTGTATATCAGTATGTAGTGTCTCTACTTTAAAGAGTCCTCTCCTGCTGATGTTCAGGTGTATATCAGTATGTAGTGTCTCTACTTTAAAGTCCTCTCCTGCTGATGTTCATGTATATCAGTATGTAGTGTCTCTACTTTAAAGAGTCCTCTCCTGCTGATGTTCAGGTGTATATCAGTATGTAGTGTCTCTACTTTAAAGAGTCCTCTCCTGCTGATGTTCAGGTGTATATCAGTATGTAGTGTCTTTACTTTAAAGAGTCCTCTCCTGCTGATGTTCAGGTGTATATCAGTATGTAGTGTCTCTACTTTAAAGAGTCCTCTCCTGCTGATGTTCAGGTGTATATCAGTATGAGTGTCTCTACTTTAAAGAGTCCTCTCCTGCTGATGTTCAGGTGTATATCAGTATGTAGTGTCTCTACTTTAAAGAGTCCTCTCCTGCTGATGTTCAGGTGTATATCAGTATGTAGTGTCTCTACTTTAAAGAGTCCTCTCCTGCTGATGTTCAGGTGTATATCAGTATGTAGTGTCTCTACTTTAAAGAGTCGTCTCCTGCTGATGTTCAGGTGTATATCAGTATGTAGTGCCTCTACTTTAAAGAGTCGTCTCCTGCTGATGTTCAGGTGTATATCAGTATGTAGTGTCTCTACTTTAAAGAGTCGTCTCCTGCTGATGTTCAGTGTATATCATATGTAGTGCCTCTACTTTAAAGAGTCGTCTCCTGCTGATGTTCAGGTGTATATCAGTATGTAGGGTCTCTACTTTAAAGAGTCCTCTCCTGCTGATGTTCAGGTGTATATCAGTATGTAGTGTCTCTACTTTAAAGAGTCCTCTCCTGTCTGAAACTGGAATAATAAACCAGTATTTGTAGCTACGTTAGAGTTTTGTGCAGCGATGACCTCAGTGCAGACTGCTTCTTCTCCGTCGACAGTTTTGCTTCAGAAGGTTTGCTGCCCCTCGTTTTTCTGGTGAGTTTTGGGAGGGGGTTTCGCAACACGCTGATCCTGTGATCACTGCACTCGTCGTGACTAATGCTGGCAATATGTGACATTGGTTTGCAAGAAAAGCGAGAAGAAAACAGGCTGCAGTTACTTTAATGATGCTTCTGTGTGAGGCTGAAATACCTCACACAGAACTCATACCGTGGGGAGGGGGTTAATGATATCTGACCCACAGCGAGCAGAAAGACCTTCTACGAGTCAGCTTATTGTGTTTCAAATGTCCCGATGCTGCACTGATACATCCAGATTCCTTTGATTTGCCTTTAATGGAAACATTACATTATTTGATATTTGTATTTTTGTATTTAATGATATATGCATTGGAGGAGCTCAGGTCAGAATCATTTCATTGCCATTTCTACACTGCTTATGTAATGATTGACATTAAACCTTTGAATCTATGAAATTGAAATAGCTGAAGAGCCTTTGAAGGAGGTGTGGACTCAGTTACTGACTTCAGATTGGACTTCTCAAACAATAAAGACTTGCAACTCGACCTAAACGCCAGTGGATCGTACTTTGAAAATACTTCATACCGTCCCCCAAGCCGAAGATTAGAATCTAGAAGGTTAAAAGTGGCTATAAATCAAATCATTTCCTGGAACAACAAGGTTTTCTTCTCCAGAAAGTCTACTTTGACAGCATTCAATCAAGTTGAAGTGAACCAGGTAGAACCAGCTGGAACATTCACAAGCTACCCTGCAGTATACAAAGTCATTCAAACTAGCTGCACCTTTACCAGCTTTGAGAACACTTTCATGATCAATCATTATAAAACATATCATATATATTATTCTGAAATGGACCAATCTGCACAATGACTACTTTTACTGTCGCTACTTTCACTATATTTTGATGATAATACTTTATACTTTTACTTGAGGAACATTTTGAATGCAGGACTTTTACTGTAACAGAGTATTCCTACACTCTGGTACTTCTACTTTTACTCAAGTACAATATCTGAGTACTTCTACTTTTACTAGAGTACAAGATCTGAGTACTTCTACTTTTACTAGAGTACAAGATCTGAGTACTTCTACTTTTACTGAAGTACAAGATCTGAGTACTTCTACTTTTACTAGAGTACAAGATCTGAGTACTTCTACTTTTACTAAGTACAAGATCTGAGTACTTCTACTTTTACTCAAGTACATAGATCTGAGTACTTCTACTTTTACTCAAGTACAGATCTGAGTACTTCTACTTTTACTCAAGTACTAGATCTGAGTACTTCTACTTTTACTCAAGTACTAGATCTGAGTACTTCTACTTTTACTCAAGTACAAGATCTGAGTACTTCTACTTTTACTCAAGTACTAGATCTGAGTACTTCTACTTTTACTCAAGTACTAGATCTGAGTACTTCTACTTTTACTGAAGTACAAGATCTGAGTACTTTTACTCAAGTACAAGATCTGAGTACTTCTACTTGTAGTCAAGTACAAGATCTGCAGCTCATCCAGAATGCAGCGGCTCGTCTGGTCTTCAACCTTCCTAAATGTTCCCACACCACCACCGCTCCTCCGCTCCCTTCACTGGCTTCCAGTAACTGCTAGAATCCACTTCAAGACACTGGTGCTAGCGTACCATGCTGTGAATGGATCTGGCCCTTCCTACATCCAGGACATGGTTAAACCATACACCCCAGCACGTGCACTCCGCTCTGCATCAGCCAAACGGCTCGCTGCACCCTGCGAGGGGGACCCAAGTTCCATCAGCAGAAACACGTGGGTTTGCTATCCTGGCTCCAAAATGGTGGAATGAGCTCCCCATTGACATCAGGACAGCAAAGCTACACATCTTCCAGCAGACTGAAAACTCATCTTTCGACTCCACTTCGAGCGATAGCATTACTAACAAAGCATTATATACTAATAAAGGACTGGCTTATCTAAGAGCCAGTTGAGTAGCACTTGAAATGTTTTGGCTCTATGAAACCTGATGTACTTATATGATTCTGTTGGTCGAATGCACTTTTTGTAAGTCGCTTTGGATAAAAGTGTCAGCTAATGCAATGTAATGTAAAAGATCTAAGTACTCTAATAGCGTCTGAAAGAGGTTTGGACTCGACTTACTGGACTAATCACCAATGACTCAAGGATTGAAAATACTTGATACCGTCCCCCAGGCCCAAAGATTAAAACATTGGTTATTTAAAAAGTGTGAATCATCCTGAATCATCTAGGGTTAGGTACTCTCTCTTTAATAGATTACATCCAATCAGGTTGAAGGAGAGAACCATGGGGAAACTCCCCTCATGTCACTGAGTGTCTGTAGGGAAATGCTCAGTCACGTACATTTTAAACCACCGATGTCTCTAATTAGGACCCCAAAGTTACCCCAAAGAAGGCCAGCAGTCTAAAACTAATACCATGTTACTGAGCACCAGATGGACACAATAAGAGCATTTATACTTTTGTTTTTAACCCAAAAGGAATGCAAACGAGCGTGTTATTGATGTATGTGTGTCTGTTTAAAGCAAGTAGCAACACTCTTGATTTGGAGGGTATCTGAAAGTAATCGCTGCAAATTTGAAAGGGAAAATAGGAGCTTTTCTCCCTCATAGTTGATCAGCAGGATTGTAGACTTCGTGCAGCACTAAGAGGAAGATGGTCTAACATGTGCTGCTTCTTTAGAGCTCACCACATACTCACCAGCGTGTCTTCTGTCCGCACGCCAGAGATGAAAGATGGATTTGTGTCAGGGGAGGAAGAAACATGCAGAGAATCACGTCTTTGCATTTAATATGGCGCCCATGTCCACAGCAGTCATGTGCAAATGGCTTCATCATGATTCAATTTGTGCTCTCAAACCTGCCAACGCAGAACACCAGAAAACCATCTTGAATAATCATCTTGACAGACGTTGAGTATTAAAACGGAGACATCACAGTGAAGGAAGGGCTTTGAGACGGAGAGCACGAGGAGGAATCTAGCAACGAAATTACCCATCTGCATAAAATTACTTGGACCTTTATTTCAGATCCAACAATGTTCCATTTATCATCATCATCATCATCATCATCATCATCATAATTTGTGGATTTAATCTCCAATTGGGTAATCATCTTCCTCTCCCTCGGTGTGAGCCCTGATCAGAAGGATTCTTTATTCAGACGTTTGAAGTTCGTTGGATCCAAACAGAGAGGAAGCTGCTTCAGGAAGGGATCACAAATCACATCAGATGTCTCCTCTCATCAACGTCGGCATATTCTTTCTACCAAGGAGGACAAAAGTCTACTGTTGTGTGTCCAACGTCCTCTGGACACACAGCTGGTTTAATGCTATTATGTACGGTGGCCAACAGGTGCTAACGTGCTACAACGGCTCAAACTCTTCCATCAGGAGAAACACGCTGCAGCTTCAGAAAGGATGCAGATATAGAAACCCAAAGGTTTCCACATGAAGAAACGTCTTCAGCAACTTGAGGAGACATGGCAGCGTTTACTAAAAGCTGAAGAAACCAAACGCTGAAGAAGCTCAAAACACAACGGAGACCAGAGAACACTAAAGAGTGACGCACACAGCTGGGAGACCAGGGGACACTAAAGAGTGACGCACACAGCTGGAGACCAGGGGACACTAAAGAGTGACGCACACAGCTGGGAGACCAGGGGACACTAAAGAGTGACGCACACAGCTGGAGACCAGGGGACACTAAAGAGTGACGCACACAGCTGGGAGACCAGGGGACACTAAGAGTGACGCACACAGCTGGGAGACCAGGGGACACTAAAGAGTGACGCACACAGCTGGGAGACCAGGGGACACTAAAGAGTGACGCACACAGCGGGGAGACCAGGGGACACTAAAGAGTGACGCACACAGCTGGGACAGTGGGTGTTTCTCAATGGCGAGTACGCTTGCTTAGTAGCACATGTCTGCCGAGCATCTTGCTTCAGAAGCGAGTCAAGAATACTTCCTGGCATTCTGAAAACAAAGAGTGGAACAGGCTAGCAAGTGTGCAGGTGTGCGTCATATGAGAGGCCCCGCCTCTTACACTTCCGCCACAGATTTGGGGAAATTGGTCCGTGCGCAAAGCATTGTGGGGATTTTAAGACCGCGGAGTCTACTCATGTGCAGCCTCGATATTTCTCAAACGGAGTACGCCGGGCTCGGTAGACCAGGGGACGCTAAAGAGTGACGCACACAGCTGGGAAACCAGGGCACACTAAAGAGTGACGCACACAGCTGGAGACCAGGGACGCTAAAGAGTGACGCACACAGCTGGGAGACCAGGGGACACTAAAGAGTGACGCACACAGCTAGAGACCAGGGACACTAAAGAGTGACGCACACAGCTGGGAGACCAGGGGACACTAAAGAGTGACGCACACAGCGGGAGACCAGGGGACGCTAAAGAGTGACGCACACAGCTGGGAGACCAGGGGACACTAAAGAGTGACGCACACAGCTGGAGACCAGGGACGCTAAAGAGTGACGCACACAGCTGGGAGACCAGGGGACACTAAAGAGTGACGCACACAGCTGGGAGACCAGGGGACACTAAAGGTGACGCACACAGCTGGGACACAGGGGACACTAAAAAGTGACGACACAGCTGGGAGACCAGGGGACACTAAAGAGTGACGCACACAGCTGGAGACGAGGGACACTAAAGAGTGGCGCACGCAGCTGGGAGACCAGGGGACACTAAAGAGTGACGCACACAGCTGGAGACCAGGGGACACTAAGGTGACGCACACAGCTGGGAGACCAGGGGACACTAAAGAGTGACGCACACAGCTGGGAAACAAGGGGACACTAAAAGTGACGAACACAGCTGGGAAACAAGGGGACACTAAAAAGTGACGCACACAGCTGGGAGACCAGGGGACACTAAAGAGTGACGCACACAGCTGGGAGACCAAGGGACACTAAAGAGTGACGCACACAGCTGGGAGACCAGGGGACACTAAAGAGTGACACACACATCTGGGAGACCAGGGACACTAAAGAGTGACACACACAGCTGGGAGACCAGGGGACACTAAAGAGTGACGCACACATCTGGAGACCAGGGGACACTAAAGAGTGACGCACACAGCTGGGAGACCAGGGGACACTAAAGAGTGACGCACACAGCTGGAAACAAGGGGACACTAAAAAGTGACGAACACAGCTGGGAAACAAGGGGACACAAAAAGTGACGCACACAGCTGGGAGACCAGGGGACACTAAAGAGTGACGCACACAGCTGGGAGACCAAGGGACACTAAAGAGTGACGCACACAGCTGGGAGACCAGGGGACACTAAGAGTGACGCACACATCTGGGAGACCAGGGGACACTAAAGAGTGACGCACACAGCTGGGAGACCAGGGGACACTAAAGAGTGACGCACACAGCTGGGAGACCAGGGGACACTAAAGAGTGATGCACACAGCTGGGAGACCAGGGGACACTAAAGAATGACGCACACAGCTGGAGACCAGGGACACTAAAGAGTGACGCACACAGCTGGGAGACCAGGGGACACTAAGAGTGACACACACAGCTGGGAGACCAGGGGACACTAAAGAGTGACGCACACAGCTGGGAGACCAGGGGATGCTAAAGAGTGACGCACACAGCTGGGAGACCAGGGGACACTAAAGAGTGACGCACACAGCTGGAGACCAGGGACGCTAAAGAGTGACGCACACAGCTGGGAGACCAGGGGACACTAAAGAGTGACGCACACAGCTGGGAGACCAGGGGACACTAAAGAGTGACGCACACAGCTAGGAGACCAGGGGACACTAAAGAGTGACGCACACAGCTGGGAGACCAGGGGACACTAAGAGTGACGCACACAGCTGGGAGACCAGGGGACACTAAAGAGTGACGCACACAGCTGGGAGACCAGGGGACACTAAAGAGTGACGCACACAGCTGGGAGACCAGGGGACACTAAAGAGTGACGCACACAGCTGGGAGACCAGGGACACTAAAGAGTGACGCACACAGCTGAGACCAGGGGACACTAAAGAGTGACGCACACAGCTGGAGACCAGGGGACACTAAAGAGTGACGCACACAGCTGGGAGACCAGGGGACACTAAAGAATGACGCACACAGCTGGGAGACCAGGGACACTAAAGAGTGACGCACACAGCTGAGACCAGGGGACACTAAAGAGTGACGCACACAGCTGGGAAACAAGGGGACACTAAAAAGTGACGAACACAGCTGGGAAACAAGGGGACACTAAAAAGTGACGCACACAGCTGGGAGACCAGGGGACACTAAAGAGTGACGCACACAGCTGGGAGACCAAGGGACACTAAAGAGTGACGCACACAGCTGGGAGACCAGGGACACTAAAGAGTGACGCACACATCTGGGAGACCAGGGGACACTAAAGAGTGACGCACACAGCTGGGAGACCAGGGGACACTAAAGAGTGACGCACACAGCTGGGAGACCAGGGGACACTAAGAGTGACGCACACAGCTGGGAGACCAGGGGACACTAAAGAGTGACACACACAGCTGGGAGACCAGGGACACTAAAGAGTGACGCACACAGCTGGGAGACCAGGGGACGCTAAAGAGTGACGCACACAGCTGGGAGACCAGGGGACACTAAAGAGTGACGCACACAGCTGGAGACCGGGGACGCTAAAGAGTGACGCACACAGCTGGGAGACCAGGGGACACTAAAGAGTGACGCACACAGCTGGGAGACCAGGGGACACTAAAGAGTGACGCACACAGCTAGGAGACCAGGGGACACTAAAGAGTGACGCACACAGCTGGGAGACCAGGGGACACTAAAGAGTGACGCACACAGCTGGGAGACCAGGGACACTAAAGAGTGACGCACACAGCTGGGAGACCAGGGGACACTAAAGAGTGACGCACACAGCTGGGAGACCAGGGGACACTAAAGAGTGACGCACACAGCTGGGAGACCAGGGGACACTAAAGAGTGACGCACACAGCTGGAGACCAGGGGACACTAAAGAGTGACGCACACAGCTGGAGACCAGGGGACACTAAAGAGTGACGCACACAGCTGGGAGACCAGGGACACTAAAGAGTGACGCACACAGCTGGGAGACCAGGGGACACTAAAGAATGACGCACACAGCTGGGAGACCAGGGACACTAAAGAGTGACGCACACAGCTGGAGACCAGGGGACACTAAAGAGTGACGCACACAGCTGGGTTTTTGGGGGGATTGTAGAGGTGCACATGAAGGTAGTTGATTAAAGAGAGCCTGGTTAATATCTGAGTGGAGTTTGGAAAGTCACAGAAATGGTTGAAAACACGCTCCCTAACTCCAACATGATGAAGGTGTTGGGGGAGGGGTTTCAGAGGCACTAAATGCAGAAAAGAGCAGCAAACTAAAGAAGTAAAAACACTATTTAAAACACACTCTGTTACCAGCACTGATGGACTCCTCACAGTCACTCAGTGTTTGTGATGAAGGCTTGCAGCGTCATGTTCACATGTTAAATAAAGCTTTAACACTTGTTTCCATTTCATGGCGTAACAGCGTGTTCCTCGCCGACCTGCCGTCTAAACATCGTGACTGAAACTCCAAATCTTGCCCAGTATATGTGTCTAATTTCTAGTCAGAATATGTCGTACACTTGATATAAGACTTAATAACTTAAAGGGGACCTATCATGCAAAATGCACTTGTGTACGTCTTTTCTACATGAATATGTGTCCCCGGTGTTCCAGGAACTCACCAAGTGTCAGAAAAAACAACCCTCTCTATTTTCCTCCATACCCAAATCTCTAAAAAAGGGGCTGCAACGGATCTGATAAAAACTGATCCAGATTTGAAACACTGTCCTGAGTCAGGAAGGTGGCGCTACGGCTATTGGCCAACTCTCCACCTATCAGGGAATGTGGGGTTGGGCACGGCCGGCCATTGCCGCTCGAAAGCGCTGGAGACGCTGTAGTACATATGCCAGGCCTGTAAGTGGCGCTGTAGTCTGCCACAAAAGCAGCGAAGAAGACTTCCCGCCCATATTACCATGGTTACCCTTCTGTTTATTCTCCGCTGTGGCTTTCTTTCTCCCTCCCCGAGGCAAGCGTTTGCTCCCGCTGCTTTAATTCAATGCAATCCCTCCCCGTCGAGGCAAGCACTGTAATTCTCTCCGGTTAGTCCACCAGCAGATGACCAAACACCCACCTCTCCGCCTCTTCCAAGGAACGAGGGGACCGTGCGGCAGAGTTTCAGTTTCAGTTTCTTTCGCCGGTCAAGATGTCCGTTAAAGTTGAAATCTTCCGGACAAAATTAGAAAAGTGCCGGTCAAAGGTCTTCTTTGTTATTTATTGAGCTTTAAAACAAATGAATAACGACTCTATATAATAAAACACGGAGGACGGAGATCTCTTTTTCTCCCCTCTTCTGACAGCCCAGCAGCTGATCAGAGCACGTCTCACCTCTCCTGCAGGGGGGCGTGGTCAGCAGAATCAGACCCGTAGACAGCAAACAGCACGTAGAGCGAAATGAGGCATGGCTAAATGCATGATCTGTTTGGTATTTTGAAAACAGAAACTTATAAATATACCTTATATAGGTATGGCCCTACAATATATCATTTAAATATAGCATGATAGGTCCACTTTAAGTCTTGTTTTTTAGACAAAGCATCTTAAGCATCTTTTTAAGTCAAAGTCTCTTAAAAACATCTTATTTTAGAGGAACATCTCTAACATCAGGAAACAGAAAACGTCTAAGCAATAAGGAAGCTAGCAGGTGAGTAGGGAGGACATAAGGAAGCTAGGGAGGACATAAAGAAGCTAGCAGGTGAGTAGGGAGGACATAAGGAAGCTAGCAGGTGAGTAGGGAGGACATAAGGAAGCTAGCGGTGAGTAGGGAGGACATAAGGAAGCTAGGGAGGACATAAGGAAGCTAGCAGGTGAGTAGGGAGGACATAAGGAAGCTAGCAGGTGAGTAGGGAGGACATAAGGAAGCTAGGGAGGACATAAGGAAGCTAGCAGGTGAGTAGGGAGTACATAGGAAGCTAGCAGGTGAGTAGGGAGGACATAAGGAAGCTAGGGAGGACATAAGGAAGCTAGCAGGTGAGTAGGGAGGACATAAGGAAGCTAGCAGGTGAGTAGGGAGGACATAAGGAAGCTAGGGAGGACATAAGGAAGCTAGCAGGTGAGTAGGGAGTACATAAGGAAGCTAGCAGGTGAGTAGGGAGGACATAAGGAAGCTAGCAGGTGAGTAGGGAGGACATAAGGAAGCTAGGGAGGACATAAGGAAGCTAGCAGGTGAGTAGGGAGGACATAAGGAAGCTAGCAGGTGAGTAGTGAGGACATAAGGAAGCTAGCAGGTGAGTAGGGAGGACATAAGGAGCTAGCAGGTGAGTAGTGAGGACATAAGGAAGCTAGCAGGTGAGTAGGGAGGACATAAGGAAGCTAGCAGGTGAGTAGGGAGGACATAAGGAAGCTAGCAGGTGAGTAGGGAGGACATAAGGAAGCTAGCAGGTGAGTAGGGAGGACATAAGGAAGCTAGCAGATGAGTAGGGAGGACGTAAGGAAGCTAGCAGGTGAGTAGGGAGGACATAAGGAAGCTAGCAGGTGAGTAGGGAGGACATAAGGAAGCTAGCAGGTGAGTAGGGAGGACATAAGGAAGCTAGCAGGTGAGTAGGGAGGACATAAGGAAGCTAGCAGGTGAGTAGGGAGGACATAAGGAAGCTAGCAGGTGAGTAGGGAGGACATAAGGAAGCTAGCAGGTGAGTAGGGAGGACATAAGGAAGTAGGGAGGACATAAGGAAGCTAGCAGGTGAGTAGGGAGGACCTAAGGAAGCTAGCAGGTGAGTAGGGAGGACATAAGGAAGCTAGCAGGTGAGTAGGGAGGACATAAGGAAGCTAGCAGGTGAGTAGGGAGGACATAAGGAAGCTAGCAGGTGAGTAGGGAGGACATAAGGAAGCTAGGGAGGACATAAGGAAGCTAGCAGGTGAGTAGGGAGGACATAAGGAAGCTAGGGAGGACATAAGGAAGCTAGGTGAGTAGTGAGCTAATTCTGGTCAAATATAGTTCAAAATAAGTTTTCCAGCTAAATACAAAATCTGATTTTTCTAAATATCCCTTCTTATTTCAAGAAATGTTACCAAGCAAACTTCCACGTGTTCTCTTGGCAGATTGTTGTCCTTATTTCAAGTGAAAACACCTCGGGTTCATTATCGTTGAACTTGTTTCCAGGAGAGCATCTGAGATGGAGCTGCTTCACGGAGACTCTCAGAAACGTTCCATCTCTGCAGCGTAGGTGAAGGTTGGAGTGAAAGCAGTGGAGGCGCTCTCCCATGATGCACTCTGTCACCCTGACACAAAGCAGGGCTCACAAGGTGCTCTGGCAACGAACGTTTATTTACACAGCACTTTTCAACACAAGGCAATTCAGAGTGCTTTACAAAAATGAAAGACATTAAGAGCATTAAGAAACGTAAAAAAGCAAAGTGTGAGATGTGAATAGTTCAATTAAAAGCTAAAAGGAAAGTCTTCAGTCTGGATTTGAAAGTAGTCAGAGTTGCAGCGGACCGGCAGGTTTCTGGGAGTTAGTTCCAGATATTTGACAATATCCCAAACCAAATTCTCACATTCCTCTACCCCAAGTCTTCCCGTGAAATTATAGTTCCTTTGCCACTTTTCCAACCTTTTTACATTCCTTTCATCCTCTCTTTCACCCATCTTTGACCTTTAAACCACTTTAACAGGCGAACATTAGCGTAAACATTACAATTAATGTGACAGCACAAGTGAAATGTTCCTCCCTCCCGATTTACAGCCTTTTCTTTCACGTGATCGACTTACGCCCCGTCCCTCACCTTGAGAGTAACCAGAGTACACACATCCTGTACTCAAGTAGAAGTACACACATCCTTTACTCAGTAGAAGTACACACATCCTTTACTCGAGTAGAAGTACACACATCCTTTACTCGAGTAGAAGTACACACATCCTTTACTCGAGTAGAAGTACACACATCCTTTACTCAAGTAGAAGTACACACATCCTTTACTCAAGTAGAAGTACACACATCCTTTACTCGAGTAGAAGTACACACATCCTTACTCAAGTAGAAGTACACACATCCTGTACTCAAGTAGAAGTACACACATCCTTTACTCGAGTAGAAGTACACACATCCTTTACTCAAGTAGAAGTACACACATCCTGTACTCAAGTAGAAGTACACACATCCTTTACTCAAGTAGAAGTACACACATCCTTTACTCGAGTAGAAGTACACACATCCTTTACTCGAGTAGAAGTACACAATCCTTTACTCGAGTAGAAGTACACACATCCTTTACTCGAGTAGAAGTACACACATCCTTTACTCAAGTAGAAGTACACACATCCTTTACTCGAGTAGAAGTACACACATCCTTTACTCGAGTAGAAGTACACATCCTTTACTCAAGTAGAAGTACACAATCCTTTACTCAAGTAGAAGTACACACATCCTTTACTCAAGTAGAAGTACAGATACTCGTGTTTAAAAATACTCTGATAAAAGAAGTAGAAGTACTGACTAAACTTCTTTACTCAAGTGAAAGTAAAGAGGGCTTTGAATGTACTTCAGTAAAAAGTAC